>QJNS01000087.1:0-282233 GCA_004154925.1 Monosporascus cannonballus
TTAATTAATTATAAATATGCAGTTTTGGTGATTTTGTATGGGAAATGGCGGCGCGTTGAGGGGGTGGAGCGCGGATGGGGGGGTCATCTTACGCCACAGTTGGTCGCAGAGGTTCAGGGAATTTGCCGGCCTAGAAATGGTCGAGTCTAAACGGATCGAGATCGACAACGCCCGGTCATCCCGGAATGACGCCAATTTTTTTTTTAAAAAAAAACGAGCAGTGGCAAGCCTTAACTGTCTTGCACTGGACTTTGTTACATGAGCACCATGACTTTTTTTTTGGCGTCTCAACACTCTTCGCCAAGTTCAGCCTTGCGGAGGCTGGCCTCCAAATATGCCATGCGACCCGGCACGAAGGCAAATCCCGAACCTTGCTGCTCTACTGCACTTCATTGATTCACTCCGTTGCGGATGTTCGCAATGTCGTTGGGGAATAAGCGCTACTCAAATTCCCCGGGCTAGTCGCGATGGCCCAGTCTCATGCGGGACGGGACGGACCAGAGTGGGCCACAGTAAGGCAAGGCTAGCCCCCACGCGATCTCAGCCTCTGGTGGTGCAACTCGCAGGGGTATTTTCAGTTAGTTGCCTTTACCGCCCCACAAGATTCCCTGAACAGCTAGTGTGTATACTCACATGAATTTTGTTTGCAAAAATTCCTCCAAAAATTTATTTGCTGCTTCCTATCACTCTCAAGCGGCGCTTCATCCTATCCCCTTATGATAGCATTAACGTAACAAAGAAATTTTTAGGAATAGCGAACTAGGCCTTAAACGTCGCCAGCTTTTAACAGCGGCGAGGAAAGCAGAAAACGTTGTTTCTTATAGCTTTAACAGCGTTAAAATCGCATTAATTATTATAAAATAGCAGCTTACGATAATTGTTGTTAATGCTGCCCCAATGCTATTTCTCATACAAATTGTATAGGAAGCTACATTATAATCGTATTTGGAAATAGTGGGCGGGTGGGGCTAACTAACTGCCAATACCCCTGCGAGTTGTAGTTATGTCTTAGGCGGTACATATGTCGGCTCGCCGACATTCTGTATTGAGATATAGTATGAGTTATTTCATCTAGTAGCCCTATAGCCTCGTCTATAGTTCACAGAGCAACGGGACTGGTTTCCTTTTTCGTCCTTTCTTTCTTTGGAAGCAGATCCTGGTTAAGGAGAAACTCCACTTTTCTGGGCAAACGATATTTTGTCCAGAAAGTCGGTTATCACCTGCCAAGGACACACACCCTCAATCCGGGTCCAGCACCTCTAGCGCCGTACATCTGCATTACTGATGAACTCTAACAATGTAACTGTAAAAAACGTACCTCAAGACCGCATTATAAAACATCCATTTGCGCCCACTTTTTTTCTTTTTTTAGGCACTAATCGCACTAAGCTAATATTTTCCTCTGGGCCACCCAGACTTTTCGGAGGTTACGCCTTATTAACACCTAGGCCTTTTCAAAACACAAAACAACGCGAATCTCGTCCTCACCAGATCCCATTTTATGTTAAAGGCAACTGTGCTGCTTTCTTGCACGTCCACTCTAAGCGTTGTTGCGCTTCTTGCCAGATGCATATATGCATCTCAAGCCTACCATTATGTATTCCCCACAGTTACGTATCGATTAACCTCTACCTTAACTTATGCCAATTATCTCCCAGGCAGCCAAGCAGCCGAATGCATGCAAGGCACGGCGCTTTGCCAAAGATTAGAAAAGCTAGCTATTCCGTAGCGTGAGTTTGCGTGGCGGTATTTCGATGATGTTATGGGTTGGCAGATTTGGTATTAACGTTTGCTTTTCTAGGGAGTTGCCTAGTTCGCCTTAAGGCTTGGATGGTAGCTTGTGTGACAACCTCAAGCCGAAGACAATTCGATCCTGGCCCTGCTGGCCCTTCACGGCCCTCCTCCCGCTTCCCGGTTGCGTGCAAGCAAGTTGGGGTTCTGACAGCATATGCCAAAGACGGCCAGCCATTTGAGGGGCTTGCTCCTGGCCCCGCTGACGTGCGAGGAGCTTGGAAGGCTACGAACGAGACGATTGAGAACACATAACTTGGAACGTACTAATACACCGAGCAGCAGGACTCGGAATCTCCCTTTACAACGAATCGTAACAACAGCTGTAGTTATTGCTATGACACGGTCGCTTTTCAGCACGAGCACATGGCAGGCTAAGCGAGTTTATGTTCTGTGGGAGATGCGAAATGATACATGGGTCTGTATGGAACTGTAGGACTCTGTCCAATTGTCTGCTGTCAGTTAATGATTTTACTTTCGTCACTAATGACGTCTTCACTGGGTGTGGTCTCCCCGCTTATCGATAAAGTCGTCGCCCCAGAAAGGTACCTACATACGGTGCCCCACTCGCTGTCGCCCAATGAATCCTCAATTTCGTCGAGATGTTGAGATTGAGATGGACGATTACATAACAATGGGTGGCTAGAACACACCCTGGCAAGGGCTGTGGCTTGTCTTCCGGCTTCTTTTATTGCGGCAGTGCACTGCACGAAGGGAGACTCTGGCCGTTCTGGCCGCCTTGGGTCCATCATTATTCGCCTGTTGTAGTAAAGATGCGTCGATCGGCCGGGGCGGGACAGGGCGGGGATGTGTTGGATTCGTTCGGGTTTATGAGTCCACCCGTTTGAATAGGGGAGACTCCAAGTCGATAGCTTGGCCACAGTGTATGACGTGCGCACAGGGCGGCTGACCAATTCTAGCTTAGTGTAAAAGAGGCGAGCTCTAATTGGCCCAGAGTTGACGCATCAACAACCGCCTATGGGATAAAAAAGGTTCACACTAACGCACAACTCCACGCGGACTCCACTTAACGCACTTGCACAACACCGAGTGCCAGTACCTTAGGTTCCTTAGCTAGGCGGGGAGGCAGAAGTGCTACACAGAATGTGGCTGTAGGGGTGAATGCAATTTTGAGGGATGAGGATGGGAATCTTGCGTTCCGCGCTCGCAATTTGGGAATAGCTAGGTCGGCTAGGCCCTCCTTGGGCCTGCCGGGTGGAGAACGGGGCTGAGCTGGCTAGGTCCAAACACACAACCCACTTAGGTAATCAGTTTTCCTACGATATCTCCAGATTTAACAAAAGGTTTGGTTATTATCCCTTTCCGATGCTCACCGATTTCCCTTCTTAAGCTTATTGATTAAGTCCTTTACTCTCAATTTCAACCAGCCGTCTATTCGTACATCTATATATATATGTACCAATTCAAGCTTTGAGCCCACTTCGAGATAGTCTCGCACCATCTGCCTAGCAATAGGGGCAGGGCGGAGCACCCGGAGCTGGATGCTTTGATTCCTTATAAAGCTGGGCGACCACAGGCGCACTGGCATACATATCTCTTCGCCAATTCAAATTCTTTATATTCAACCTTCCCTACAAGCAACCCCACCTACCCATGTACTCCATGGGGCTCTCCGCGGAAGCCATCATCGCCCTCGTGGGCGTCGCAGTTGCCTTGCCCCCGGTATTGCTCATCGTATGGAACTGTATTGGGCGCGGGGGAATCGAGCGTCAGTCCCCGCTTCCCGAGTTGTGTGACAAAAGGAACTAATGCCCTCGTCTCGACAGGTCAACATGATATAGCTCAGGCACTCTCCCTCCTCCTTAACGACTATATAGTAAGGGGCCAGATCGAGCTTCGTGTCCGGAGAGCTCCTGATGGCAATCGCGCATGGCGTCAAGGATATTATATATGAGGGTCAGATCGAGCTTTCGGGTTTGGAAGGCTCCCGAAGGACTATCAAGGGTGACTCTGAGGACGACGGACTCAAGACTCACCACTTGCTAGCGGATCTTCTTGGCGGCCGGTTTTCCATGGCGTTTTTGGATAAGATAAGGTAGGCGGCCCAAGGCGTAGGTTGAAAAAAAGGTCGAGCTGGGGGAACGTAGCCGAATAGACGTGACTGCCATTTTCCCAACTGAAGCCTTATTACTAGTGAGTCACTCGGCCCGCGCGCGCCCACCTAATACCCGATATCATAGCCCCTCTGCTGGATAGAGATGTCGACGGCCTGATGCCAATGCCGGATGCGATCGCGCACGGACTTCTCGTACTGGGGCATGGTCATGATGGCGGCGCCGAAGCTGCTACCGTACCGCCGGCCCTCCGCGAGGTTGCGGACGGCGGCCTGGGCCCGGCCGAGGATGGACGATGTCTGGCCGTCGAAGTACAGGCCGCAGTGTCGCATCTCCTCCACCAGGTCCAGCATCCCCGACAGGTCGCCGTACCGGGACCAGTAGATATCGAGGAGCTCATTGTAGAAGGGCGTCGACACGCCGAGGACGTACGACTCAAGGCCGAGCTCCTTGACGCGGGGGAGAACGTTCAGGGCGAGCGGGGACGAGGTGTGGAACGCCGTGTTTAGCTGTCGGAGGGCGAGAAGGAGGTATGCTGGATACAGCGGCCCGTGGATGTAGAGACTCATTTTCTCAGGGGGGACCGGGCCTTCAGCGTCCTCGGACTCTCCGACCATACTGGCAGTCTCGCGAGTAGCCTCAGACGTCGTGCCAGGAGTAGTCTCAGGGGTAGTCTCCACGGTAGTCGCAGAGGCAGTATCTGAGGTTACACCTTCAGGTTCTGCTTCGAGCTCCGCATCCACGCTTCTTGATTCATCTTCTGAAGAGGCCGCAGCCTCCAATCTCTCCTTCTTCCTTTCCCTGGCGGGCTTCGTAGCCGTCCTTTCCTCCTCGTCGGCCTTCCTGCCAAGACCTAACTTCGCCGGCATCGTAAAAACTTCCTTCTCCAGTACGTCCCAGAGCTCATGATCTGTCTTCGCTGAGGTAATAAGCCCTTCGACCCTCATCCGCTCCGGAAATCTCTTGGCGTCCAATTCGAACTTGCGCATGAATGTATGCGGAGGCGCCTTCCACCCGTCGTCAACGTCCGCGGAAGCTGCGCGCTCGTGATCCTCCCCTCGAGCCGACGGGACGATGGCGTCCAGGGCTCTGCTCGCGGCGTCCCGCAGCTGGGGTGGGAACCGTAGCAGGGCCTTGTTCCTATCCTTGGCGGCGCCCGCGAGCAGCGCCGGGGCCGTGACGGTATCCGGGCGGGCCTGGCCGGCGTCCTGCGCGGCCTGCTGCATGATGAGCATGGCGGAACGTGATGCCGAGACCGAGGACGATGGGGGGGCGCCCTCTTCCACGCTAGGCTTTAGGGCGCGTGCCTGAATGTCGGCAAAGATGCGCTCGAAAATCTGTCGTTCCGAGGGCGTGATGGTGCCCCGCTTCACCGACTTCAGCGGGACATCCTCCTCTCCAAGCTCATACACGAATGGGATATCGTTTCCCTTGCAGTAGCGACTAGTCGCATGGAGCGAGCGAAGGAATGCGACCGGTACCCTTGGCGATTTGAGTATAGTCCTCGTCTGATAGAGGAAGGGGAGGAATGAGGTGGAGGGCATGTCTTCGTCGAATTGAGAACAGAAGTGTCAAATTACTAAAAGTACATATCAAAAATACAAGTAGAATCGACAACTAAGTACTGTGATGAGGCAAAAGCCGTGATAAGGGAGGAATGGGAATGCAGAGGATGTTGCTTAGGCAACAAGGATGGATGAAGATGAAGATGTATCGAAATTTTAGGTTTTCGATAAGCCGATAAGCGGCTTTGAGAATGACCCTTATCTTATCACCTCAAGGTACATACACTCGGCAACCCCTGTTCCTGCATCATCGCCCCCTGCGGCAGCTTCGGCTGAAAACCCCCTGCAGACTTACTGTAATTGGCCACCGACCAGGGGATGCGCCTGCATCTGCCTGCAGCGCGTCATCTCATGACTTCGCGTCTCGATTTTAATTGATCTTCGTCATCACTGTCGCGTGCCTCATTCCAGACTCGAAACGGCTGCAATTCGAGATACCGTACACAACAAAGAAATTTTTTGGGCAATCGCCCTCTGAAACAATCACATTCCCTATTGATTTTCGCTCATTATCTCGAATTGGACTTCGTTCCATTGTAACACTACCACACTCAGAATCACATTAGCAGGGCTTCACACGTGCAACTCACTGTGATAATCTGCTCCTACTCTCACAACAGCCCTGGGCCACAAAAAAAGAAAACGAATAAAACATCATGGCGCCCGAGCTGAGCGCCTTCGAGGCGCGACGGCGCGCTAACGTGGCCAACAACCAGAAGCTGCTCAAGGATACGAAGGAGATCGGCGCGAGCATGCGGAAGGCCGCGGCGCCGGCGCCGAAACCAGCTGCGGCGGCACCGCGGAAGAGGAGGGCGACCGCCGCCGCCGAGCCGGTGCAGCGGACGCGGACGATGCCGACGCGGCAGAGCCGGCGACTGGCGGGCGCGAACGGCGGCGACGATTCTGCCATCAAGGCGGAGGACGTGCCCGCGGAATTACGAGAGCCTTCGCGGCAGGCGAAGCGTGCGCGGGTGGCGGGCGACCTGGCGCTCGAGAAGCTGCAGGTTGAGGGCCAGCGGTGGTCCAACGGCGAGGCGCTGGCGAGCTTCGTCGTGCAGAGCGCGCAGCCGGGCGTTCGGACGTTTACTTTCAAAGAGGATGACGACGACGATGACGCCGAGAAGGATTCTGGCGACAGGAAGCTTAAGAGTTTGCGGAAGGACTTGAACGAGCTGAAGCTGTATGAGGGATGGCAACCGAATGGTGAGTAAAACGAGAAGATTCTCATCTCATATCGCCCTTTAGTTACATCAATTGCTCATGTGCACGTGACTCAACCGGAAGAGCAGATATCAAGATCACCCCCGAGCGGGTATACGCCCTCACGTTCCACCCGATACAGGACAAACCGCTCGTGCTAGCGGGCGACAAGACAGGCGTGATGGGCATCTTCGACGGCTCCCAGAAGACGCCGGACTACCCGGACGACGAAGACGACGACGCAGAGGACTTCGTGCCGCCGCTCCCCAAGATCGCTGCGTACACAGTGCACAACCGGACCATCTCGTCGATCAAGGTGCCGGCGTTCGACGCCAACTCGATCATCACGAGCTCGTACGACTCGTCGGTGCGGTGCCTGGACATCCCGACGCAGGTCAGCAGTCAGCTTTGGGCGCCCGAGGACGAGGGCGAGGAGCTCGCCATCACGTGCCTCGACGTGTCGCCCGAGGCCAAGGACATCATCTACTTCTCGACCATGGAGGGCTCGCTGGGACGCTTCGACAGGCGCGCGGGCAAGGGCAAGAAGGCGGACTTCTGGGGCCTTACGGATAACAAGATCGGGGGCTTCTCCGTGCACCCGCTGCTACCTCATCTCGTCGCCACGGCGTCTCTCGATCGCACGCTCAAAATCTGGGATCTACGTAAGTTTAACTTCTGAACTTAATTCCAACTATTGCACGGGAATACGCAGACCGGGGAATGAACGCCCAGAGTTGCAGCTCCTCTTCGACCGAACAGGCGAGTATTAGTACATCCTGTCGCACTAATGCGCTTCACAGGCATGATCAAAGGCAAACCGCTCTCCCACCACCCCTCTCTCCTCGGCGAGCACGCCTCGCGGCTCTCCGTATCCCACGCATCCTGGAGCCGAACAGGGCACCTCGCGACATCTTCGTACGACGACACAGTGAAAATCTACGACCTGAGCGGGGCCGCCAAGTGGAACAAGGCGGGCCACTCGCCGCTAGAAAAGGATCCGTTGGAGCCGATGCACGTGATCCCGCACAACAACCAGACCGGCCGGTGGGTGACGATTCTGAAGCCGCAGTGGCAGGCACGGCCCGCCGACGGCGTCGACAAGCTGGCCATCGCAAACATGAACCGCTTCGTCGACGTGTACGGCGCCGACGGGTCGCAGCTGGCGCAGCTGGGGGGCGGAGAGGACGGCGAGATCACGGCCGTGCCCGCCGTCGCCGAGCTGCACCCCGTCCGGAACTGGGTCGCAGGCGCCACGGGCAGTGGGAAGCTGTGTCTCTGGTTGTGAGTGAAGGCGTTAAGTCAGCGAGCAGAAGAGTACTTAGGTAAGCGAGTTGGGGAATAGAGTTCGACATACATCATATTACCACTCTGGGCGAATGCGGGAGAAAATCGAACAGTGATACAGAGGTTATTATTCGTCAGACATGACACGAATTCGAGGTAGAGTACGATCATACAGGCTTTGTGTATATTGGTTGTTCAACGCGAGGTTCCTATCATGAGAGGGCATCATATCCTGCACAATCATGGACACTTCGCATTTTTGGAAGTTAATAGCCTCCGTGCGGGATGCGAAGAACAGATGTAAGCTCTTACAAGGACGGCATAGTGCTTTTGATAAGTGTATTAAATAGGTACATAATCATGTCTGTTGCCAAAAACGAATTCCAAGCCAAAACTTCGAAAATCGTACTCCTATTGCCGATGCAAGTGCGGGTTCCCCCCAATAGCCGATGTACTATTACTCCTCCGTTGGGGGAACCTGGAGTTGAGCGAGCTCCATGGTTCGTATCCATCGTTTGTCACTCGTCCAAATCCGTTACCTAACACACCCTATTGGTACGATACTAAGTCACCTCGATGTTCACTATACGCATTATCCCACCGCTTATCCTCGACTCCACCTATCCGTCCATCCGTCCATCCATCCCACTCACAGAGCCCAAACCTTGGTACTGTACACCCGCGTCAACCACAATGCACTACACCGCAAAAGAGAAATAGAATGACGAAGATACCTGGAGATCAAAATAGTGACCTACCAGGCCTCCCACTTCTGGCCGCCGATGGCGACGAGGCGGTTGAACAGCTCGTCCCGCAGCGGGACAGCCGTGACCCTCACGGTGTTGCCGTGGCGGTCCGTGATCTCCAGGCCGTCATTGATCTCGCGGCCGAGCGACCAGCTGACCACGAGCTTGCCCTTCCAGCCGTAGCCGCCGATCTTCTTGAGTTCCGCGATGTCCGCGATCGGAATGCTCCAGACGGGGTGCACCTCCGATTCACCGTCATCGCCGTGCTTCTGGATCCTCTTCTCTTTGCTGCCGAGCTTCTCCGGGCTGAATCCCATCGCCGGGGTCGTCGACTCCGTCGTGATGTACACGTGGCCCCTGTTGCCCTTGTGGCGCGCCTCGAACTCGACGGGGCCCGAGGGCGGGCGGCTATCGGTGTCGGACACAGCGCCGAGTCGGTTCTTGGCGGGTTGGGATCCGGCCTTGGCGCGCGCGTGGTCGGCGCCGATGCTCGCCTTGACCGCGCCCCGCGTCATGCCCTTGAAGAAGCCCAGGATCTTGCCGCCCATCTTATGGCCGTGTTTCGGGTTCTTACCAGCGTCCTCTTCCGGGTCCCCGGTCAGATGGGGGACGGCGCTCGGGTCGTGCTCGATGGCCTGCCGGATCTCGTCCTCCGATGCGTCGAGGGGCCGCTCGTCTCCTGCCGTGTGGATGTGCTCGCTGGTGAGCTCTGCTGGACGGTTGGGAGGTTCCTCCTGGATTCTTGGTGGCGGCGGCAGGGGTGCTTTGTTGGCCTCACCGATGCGGAGAAGCGTCAGGGTGAGCTGGGCGTTGGTGGGGACGCCCTTTAAGAGGGTATTGCGGAGCTCGAGGATCTTCTGCCAGTGGGGGAACTTCTTGTTAAGAAGCCGGACGCCGCGAGCGATGATGGGATCCCCGAAGAAGGCGAAACCGAAGCCAAATGTTGTGCCCTTGAAGAACATGTACGAAGTTACGAATAACGATATGAATAGGAGAGGAACGATCACCGCAGCTAACCGGAGTCTGTATGTGTCCCTTGGAAACGGTGGAGTCGGTGATAAGGCGTTGCCGAGACGTTCCCTGCGAGATTTGTCAGCAACGCGTGCACCTTGACGCGGACAATTGGAGGGGAGTTGACGATTTAAGCATCCTCATCGCATAGGAGGCGCGGAAGAACCTGAACCTGACAAGCTAGAAAAAAAGGGGGAGCGATATTGCGTAACAGGCGTACCAAGTATCGGACACGGTTGCGATGCCGTGCATGACGGGTCGCATCTTCAACCACATCGTGTTCTCGACCGGCACCTTAGTCTTGTCCTTCTCAGGGCCAGGCTTTCCTCCGCTCGCGACGTCCTTGGCCTGAGCGGCGACAGTCATTATCCCCGCTGGGTCAGGAACCTCGTCGGATAGGGCGGTCTCCTCAGGGCTGGGTTCAGCCTGGGGATGCTTTCCCGTCGCGCTGGTGAGGACGACCGAGGTGAACCCGTTGAAGAAGTTGCTGGCTTCCTGTTCCACGGCTTCCCCCTTGTGGTTCTCCGGCGCTCCCGTGGCGCTGTCGTGGCTGCCAAGCACCCCCGCCTTCGGCTTCTGAATACCGCCGGAACGGCTGTCGACCAGCGCGACCGGTGCCGGCGGGAACAAGTAGTTACGAGACGGCGGGTAGACTATCAGGACGATCAACGTAGTGGCGAATAACGGCATGATGAAGTCGAGCAACCACGCGACAAAGTACGCCTGATTAACCGAGTCAGCAAATGTCAAGACGAGGCCACGGCAGAGCACCTGAGCAGGGGGTCTTACGGCACAGAAAAAAGATGTCCGCTTAGATTCTTTCCAGGACCTTATACGCGCGATATGCTTGACAGCATTCATGATACCGGTGAGGACGGCCATGTAGAGCCGCTCTACGTTCGCCCTTAACTTGTCCGGAGAGAATTCCTCGTCTTCGGCGATGTTGAGATCGAGATTCCCGGGTAAGGGGTCTACCACCTCTTTGACGTGGTATACTTGCTGTAAGTCGGACGCGTTAGCTTCCTCAGAACGGTCTGCACACGCCTTATCTTCTTAATCTACGACCGCCCGCACCTTGTTGAAGCGCCGAATAAGAAGCCAGAGATCTTCGTTGTCCAGTCCTCCCACCAGCGGCGAGACTATCTCCTCTTTCTTCTCATTCCAGCCAAGATCAACAATCTCGGCATCGTAGTGCTGATGCAGCTGAACCGCACCTTTCTCCTCATGATCGCCAGCTGCCACGAGCGCATGCGATAACGAAGGGCCCTCCGCCATTGTAGCTGCGGCTTCGCGATTCGCAGAGTCCGCGACGGGTTGCGTGTTAGCTGGCGTAGGCAGCATCTCCGCCAGCTTACTCCCGAGCGTCGCATTTTCTCCTTCCGGGGCAGAGTTGTTCGGCTTCGCCTCAGGAGGCGACGACATCTTGGAAATCTGGTGCAGCCCACCAGTGCTAGGAAACCGACTAATGGGATTCTCAACTCGCGGTATAAAACCGATCTGTCTGTCTCGAGAAAAGAGAAAGTATATAGCCTAAACCAATATGGAATCCCGGCAAGCAAAAGAAGGGAATTTTTGGAACTCGACTTCGGTTCTACGTCGTGACTCTTTGATCCCCACTTTGCACCTGAGGTGATGATGCCAATGACGTAGATGGCCATTGCCACACAAAAGATGGAAGCTATTAGCGCGGGAGACGCGCAACACCAGTCGCCAACCGCGTGGAGCGGTTGCCGTTTAGCGCGCCGTAGAGGGCAATCTCATTCAGCTGCATATGCGGATAGTGGCATGCGATCGTCCGGGGATCTGTTTTTGTAGTACTAGGTATCCACTACCTTCATTCTTTTAATGGAACAACACGGCATCCTCTGTTTGCTTTCCCTGGCACGCCAATCTAAAAAGTGGCGGGGGTTTTGCGGGTCGCTCTCGCAAGATGAAGAGGATACTACAACAGGATCTCCGGCATGTGCGGCAGTGGTGCCGGAATGAGCACGGAATATCAGATACGCGAAATTTCCAACCAGTCCTCCGAGAAGCAAGTAGGCGGGCATCCATAGGAGCGAACGATCAGGAAGAGAAGGGGAATTCTTAGCCGCTTCTCCGTTATGACTTCTCCGTCATATATCGTCGCAATTGCGTCTTGACAAGTTATTGGAATGCTAGAATGGCTTTAGAAGGATACGCACGCAGCTGGGGAATCTTATGATCTCGTAACACTATCCCGTGTGTTGGTTTCATTCGAATCCCCCTTGTCAGTTGATATGGGTCGCCAGTGCAGACGGTATGTCGCCGGGTGCCAGAAGCCTACACAATAAGCGTTAGCGGCTTCGTGCTAACCGTATATGAAAAAGGGTCGACTTTGGGCTCGATGCATGGGAGGAACGCGGTACAATGCGGGTTGCAGCCTCTCGTTGTGATATGGGTGATGTACCGATTTGTCCTACTGACAAATGTTGGTGCAAATATCACTGCAAAAATTTGGGTAAATGGGTGTATATTACCATAGGCTAGTTTGATTGGCTATCAAGGTTCCATTTTCCGAAGAGCACGGACAAAAAAGCAGCTACCGCTTAATGTGTAGGCCCTAACCTAAAATAGATATGCGTTCTATTAAACACCGGTTTCAAATTCGGTCCGTCGTTAAAAGCCCAATTTTCGGAAGCGCAGAACAAGGAATGCACTTGCCAGTAACTGCTGAGGCTAGTTGGCACGCGGGAAGATAGGTGACATATCTATAACCCCCAGTATCCATACTATTAACATTGTAATATACTCGTGCTGTCAGGCCCCACCGTTGTTTGATTATGTAATATGACACCACCATTTAGCATCCTAACTCAATGACGACATCTGAACATCACGATACCGGCGATTCAACAAGTCGAAATGCAAGAGAGAATCGACGGAGGAATATAGTTGTAGGAGCAAAACAAAATAGAAAATAATTGATCACCAATTGATGTTCAGTCTTGCCATAACCTAGACGAACCTACTTAGACCAAGCCTAGCGACATATCCAAGCTAACACCAGCCCTTGCAGCGAGCCAGCAGTCTGAAGCCCATTGACCCATTGATTACACCATAACCAGAGAGAACTCTACCATTCACAAGCCCACAACCATGTCATCGCACCAGCGCGTGTTCCAGCTCAGCGGGTCGTGCAACAACTACCCGTGGGGCAAGGTGGGCAAGGAGTCGCTGGCGGCGCGGCTGTGCGAGAAGACGCCGGGCACCGATTTCCAGATAAAGGAGGGGGAGCACTATTCGGAGATGTGGTTCGGCGACTACCCGGATTACCCGGCGCGCAAGCTCGACACGGGGGAGCTGCTGAAGGACGTACTGCAACAGCACAAGGAGGGGTTGCTGGGAAAGAAAATCGTCGAGAAGTTCGGCGGCCAGCTACCGTATCTGCCAAAGGTGAGTTGCGTGCAAATATGCGCGTGTACGTGTGTATGCGGCAAAAAGGAGATATCAGTGCGATGTCCCCAAATTTGCCTATGGAGGCTATTTACGCATACGGAAGAGGGAGTTTGGAATATGCAGCTAACCTGCACTTCAGATTTTATCCATCGCAAAGGCATTACCGCTACAGATCCACCCCAACAAGGACCTCGCCAGCAAGCTTCGCCAGAAGGATCCCGGGAACTTCACCGACCCGAACCACAAGCCAGAGATCGCCTTGGCGCTGGGCAAGTTCGAAGTCTTCGCGGGCTTCAAGCCGCTGTCGCACATTGAACCCTTGTTTAAGCTGGAGCCGCTCCGGCAATTCGTCCCGAGCGAGCAGCAGGGACAGTGGACGAACGAGACCCTGAGGAACGTGACGCGGAACCTGATCAAGGCGGACCTCGACACCGTCAAGAAGGCCCAGGCGGATCTCTCGAAGGTGCCGCGGGATCAGCTGGGCGACGCGGCCTACATATTGGATCTGCTCCCCCGCCTCCAGGACCAGTACGGCCGGGAAGACGCCGGAAATCTGGTGGCCCTGCTGTGTATGAACTTCATGATCTTCAAGGCGGGCGACGCCATCTACATCCCCGCGGACGGCATCCACGCGTACCTTTCGGGCGACATCGTCGAGTGCATGGCGCGGAGCAACAACGTGCTGAACGCGGGCTTCTGCCCGCCCGCCGAGCGCAACGACGCCGACATGTTCGCCGATGCGTTGACCTTCAAGGCGCACAGCCGGGACGACGTCTACCTGCCGAGCCAGAAGTGCGAGAAGAGCAGGAACGGGAAGACGGTCGTCTACAAGCCACCTATGAGCGAGTTCGATATGCTGAAGACGGACCTGGGCGCCGACGAGACCGAGGAGCTCGCGGCTAGTGACGGACCCGGCGTCATGATCGTCACGTCTGGGAAGGGAATGATGCATGCGGATGGCTTGGAATTCCAGCTGATGGAGGGCTTCATATTTTACGTAGCCCCAGGAGTCCCTGCCAAGTTCGATAGTCAGCATGGGATGCAGATCCATATGGCCGTCGTCTAGGCGGTAGACGAGAAGTGGAAGAGCGATGCCGCTTCACAGCTAATTATGATGAATGAGGAAAGAGCTCTTGGTACGAGTTGGCCACGCTCTCGGTGTAGCTAAGACATATCCAGGTAACTAGGAGTCGAGCCGAGGTGTCAAGTTGTCTATGCGGGTATTAGCTTCTATATCAACTCATTGTCCAGCTCTAAACCAGGAACCCATTCTATCTGGTGACTTTCGCGTCATCCACCTCTTCTGTGGCCGTTTTTGTACCGTGATTCCCACCGAGAAAATGTTGTTCTATTATGCGTAGTAAAAGCAGATACCGGGATTAGGCGCCGAGACCCGGTCTTGCCTGTCCAGCTAGTTCTAATTCGACCTCTATTTCGTTAACCCATTGCGCCTGGGGATGCTTTATAAAGTCCGTATCCCGATGTGCGAAAAAGACGGCGACTGCGAGGCTTCCGGCCTCGGTCTCACGCGACCCCGCGTAACCGTTAAAAACAGCCGGCTTGTCTCGGCTCGACCCGCGCTGCGGGCCCCGTCCAGGACCTACCGTCACACCGTTGTCGCATGCTTATTAATCAAGAAGCAAGTAGCGTCACTCCGCGGGATCGCCAAATCTGTCAGCGGCTACCCGTCGACGCATGCAGATCGTCCTCGCTCGCAAGGCTCTCCAGCTCCGACCCCTCGAACGCTTTCATCATAGCCTCGTTGTCGTCAGCCTCGCCGCCGCCATCGCCACGCCCACCCCTAACGCCGCCGTCGTTACGTACCGCGTGGTCCGCATTGTGGACGAGCCAGGCCCTGTTGGCCTCGAACCAGCGGTCCGTGTCCTCGAGGCTGCGGCCCTTGGTCTCGACCACGAAGTAGTACACCATGGGCACGAAGGCCGCGTTCATCATCGCGAAGATGAAGTAGAAACCCCATCCCAGGTAGTCGATCCCCGGTGGCGTGCTCTGCACAACGACCCAGTTGAACAGCCAGTCGCATGCCGTCGCGAGCGCCGCACCCTTCGTGCGCATGCTGAGACTGTTGACCTCGGCCTGGGAGGAAAAGGAATATTAGTTAAGGGATTACTCATCGCACGACCAAAGTCGAACTGAGGGAGACTCACCGGGTATAGCCAGGGCACCGATATCCAGCCGGATGAGAACGTGGTAAAGTACAGCCAGATAAACGCCGTCGCGACTATTCCTGGTATGTGACTGTCCGGGAGCAACGATCCGGCGCCGACGCCCGCCCCGACACCGAAGAAGGCCACGGCCATGATGGCCGCGCCCAACATCAGCAGCGGACGTCTCCCTATCCTGTCTACGAAGAATATCGACGACGTGGTCGTGAGCCAGAAGGAGACGGCATTCACGGCGGCTACGAAGCGGGCCGTCAGTTCCGGTAGCCCGACGCTGCGGTTGAGGACGACGGGTAGGTAGTAGGCGAGGACGTTGATCCCGCTGAGCTGTTGCGCCGTCTGCAACATCATGCCGAGGATGACTCTACGGGTCGCCAGGCCGCCGTGGAAGAGCTGGGCCCAGGACGCCTGGGCCGCCTGTTCCGTCTTTACGGAGGCGCGGATCTCTTCGAACTCCTCGTCAATGTCGTGATCGTTCAGAAGCGCCATGACGTGCTTGGCTTCGGCATCGCGTTTTCGAGCCAACAGCCACCTAGGCGACTCAGGCACTAAGCGAGTGTCAGACCAGTCATCTTACCCAAGAGATGTGTAGATGCCAAAGGCGCGCCAAGGAATTGTCAGAGTGTTGGGGATTACGGTAAAACCAATGCGACGACAAGGCACCTGTGAGAGAGACTCTGGTACCGAAGGTGACTTACGTATCAAGACTAGGGATATGATCACCACCACAAAGATAAGTTGAATGCCAAGCCTGGTCGGGTTAGTCCATGCCCTATGAGGATAGACGAGCACGACCGAACTTACGGAAAACGCCACTGTGCTTCCGACATCAGGGGACTACAGGCAAGTGTGATGAATGAGGCGAGGGCGAATCCGAGGACGTTGACGGCCATCTCTTTCACCACAGCCATGCCTTTCGCGTCGTGATGGGCCGTCTCCACATGCCACACCGGCGCCGTAGCCGTGTTGCCTCCGTTCCCTATGCCGGCGATGATGCGACCCCAGACCATCGTATACATGCTGCGCGACATGGTCTGTATCACGATGCCGCTGGCCATGATCACGGTGAACAGCAAAAGCATACGCCGGCGACCGAGCTTCTCGCCGACGAACAGCGTGAGGATAGCGCCCGCAAAGCAGCCCAGGTCGTAACAGGCGGTCACCCATCCCTGCATCTCCGGAGTCGGGTGGTTGAAGTACTCGAGAAAATCCTCGCCGACGATGATACCTCCAAAGACGCCCTGCTCGTAACCGAAGAGCATCATGGTGGCGCCGGCAGCAACGGAGATGCCCCGGTGGAGCGCCTTCGGCGTCTTAAAGAAGGGTCCATATCCGGAAGCGCCGGTGAGTCTAGTTTTTCCCTCCTCCACCTCGGGCTTGTCAAGCCTGTTGTACGCCATTTCTTCTAATCTAACCTCAGGGTGCCTGAGAATTGAATCTCAGGCGGTAAAGTGGACTATCGCTGATATCATTACGGTTAATTAATTGAATAGTAGTAGTCAAAGCTGTCGCGATCGTCAATCAAACCCCAATGCCAATGTGGGATAAAACGGAGAGCTTTGTGAAATCAATGAATCGCGGGTTGAATCGAACGGAGGCAAAGAGTGACTTAGCTGAAGGTTTCTTGCGCAGAAACCAAATCTGGGGAACCAAAACACTGGGTGGAAAAAGGGTCCTCCCCCCCGAAACCCTGTAAGATGAGGCTGTGACCCGAGTTTCCGAAAGTGGGCTAAAGTAAGGGGGGATCGACACTAATGCCCAGATGTTGGAACCGCCCCAAGCTGAAATCCGACCCCATCGCTACCCTTGGCGTCACGTGCCATCTGGCGGATCTTTATCGCCTTTCCCGTTATCGTCGAATGCGTACGTGTCACTTTGCCAGCCTGTCAGCGCTCAATCTGAACAGATCGGAACAAGAATGTAGAGGTAACAGCTGGTACGAGAACAGAGAGGCGAGACGGAATTCGAGGGCTTGCCCACAGGCTGTGAAAGATACGACTCATTGGAGCTGGCGGGCCGGTGAGAGGAACCGACAATCGGACAACCATCTCGCCGGGCAGCAGGCTGCCACTATTGCCACTATTGCCCTATCGTTACGTACATATTACCTAGATGTTATATCGCGTGCTTGTCACGTGTAACCCATCTATCCAGGCCCGCCAGTAACAAAGAGCAAAGCGATGCCGCCACCAGCCAGCCACTTCCACGGATGGTAGGTTGACTGTAATCGTGGGGACCTAAGCACTGCAGCTCTAAAACCTGTGTGATGGTCTCTTATCATCGGGATCCATGTTGCAAGGTGATGGGCTTACTACAAGATGATGGTGACTTCGGCACCTAGGTATTTATGAAGCCCCGGAATCAACAATTACGCCTGGCTTGCATCATACATATCACGGAGTGAGTTCGCGAAACCGTCTTCTGGCACATACATTCCTTGCGGGGATAGAGCGGGAACATGGAAAGAGATGCTAACCGCCGGGCTCCAGTACTGAGACTAAAAACCAAGAGTATGCCAAGACTTCAGAGTACGACTGCCTGAGGATGTTCGGGGATAAGGTTCGATAGGCTTATAGATGTCGCAAACGCCGAGACTACCGTAGAGAGGATCCTGTATGACCATGTATCAACGATATTGTATTCGCCAGTAGAGCCCGGCATTATATGATGCACAATTCGGGTCTGTGGTCAACGGGCGTCGTAGGATAGCGCAGACATAAAACATGGCTCTCATGCATATACCTTGGCGACACGCTACCCCTTTCCACCACTATTGAGTCAGGGCCGCTCCCGTTATTCTCAAGGCTCGTTTACTAACACGCCCCTGAACCGCATCTCGCCCGTCTCTAGCTTCCGAAAGGCCTCTTTCAGTCCCTCGCTGTTCATCGGAAACTTCTCCACCCACGGCTGAATGTTATTTCTAGCAGCGAACTGCAGCGTGGCGATGTGGTTCTGCCGCGATGCCTCGGTGGAGCCTACGATCCTGTGTCCCGGAAGAATGAATGGTATGAAAGGAATGACCAAAGGCGTGGTCTGGATGGTCAACAGGATAATTGTCGCTTGACGCGCCAACAAACGCAACAAGGGCTCGAGAGTCGGGACTTCGTTAGTGCAAATAAGCAGGGTGTTGATCCCTGATTCCGTACCAGCTCTGATAGACGCGGCAGTGAGCGATTTGGGGTTCCGCCAGACTGTATTGGGGGTCGAAGTTGTGCGAAAGAAATCCGCGCCCAGCTGGAACGCATCGTCCTTCTTCGACTCCCTGCCGCTGAACGCCGTGACAGCGCAGCCCATGGCCTTGGCGAAGAGGACGGCCATGTGTCCCAAACCCCCTATCCCCACTATCCCCACGCTGTCGGAGGGCTTCGTGCCCGCAACGTCGAGGGCCTCGTACACCGTCGACCCCGCGCACATCAGAGGCCCCGCGGAGACGGACGAGACACTGCCTGGGATAGCGTAGACAAACGCCTCGTTCCAGATGGCGTAGTCGCCAAACGCTCCCTGGTCGAGCTCCCCATGGGTGAATCCCCGCGCGTCGGCGCAGTACTGACGATACCCGGCTATGCACGAGGCACAGTTACCGCAGGAGTGATGTAGCCATCTGAGTAGGAATCATGTCAACCTGAGAGTTTTCTAGCGCCGGAGTCCTCTGACAGGGGCGTTTCTTACCCCCAGCCGACTCGGTCACCCACCTTGTGGGTGGTGACTTCTGAGCCGATTTTGACGACATGCCCGATCCCCTCGTGTCCTAATCCGCATCCCTTGGATTTGGCGTGCACGTCAGTGTAGCAGAGGCCGGAATGAGTCGTTTTGATCAAGACTTCTTTGGAACCCAACTCGCGGTCAGCGCTCTTAGGCTCAAAGTTATCATTGGATGGCGAGTACCGCCACGTCGTAAGAGTATGCACTGAAGCCATATTGATATAGCTTACGTATTATGGCGATTCTAAGCGAGGCAGACGCGAGTTAGCCTTCACAAGAGGACTCGTCAGACTGGAAAATCGACACGATATACCGCGGTCCACTTGATACTCGATTTACCCCGCGGCCCTTTCCTTGGGTTCGGTACAACCTTGGCGAAAATGGAGCAGGGGCGCTTTGATACTAAATCCATATACTTTGAGAATTGAGGCTTCAAATTACATAAGGTATATTATATCTTCACATTAAGGGGATCGAAGAAAATAGTTCAGGATCGTGGTCGGAACTGACAACCCATCCCTAGGCTGTACTATAAGGGGCCACGTATGAGACCAGTTGACCCGGAACGACCCAATTCAAGCAGTCTTGGCTCTGATGATAGAATAAGAGCAGAAGCGGTGCCGACCGTCCCGTTGCGTTGTCTTGGCAGCGAGCTGAGGAGAATATTTATGATGCGAGGTTACAGTGCTGTGAATGCCCTTAGGAATCCCTTAGACTTCCTCCCCGAACCAACCACAAGCGATAGAATCCTCGAACTTGAAGTTTCGTTCCGATGATTTGTTTCAAGTTCTCCCATGCTTCCGCCAGGCGGGGTGGATGTTGCCAAATTCATATGCCGCTGTAACACACTCTGAACCCAAATTCGACACCATGCCCCGGACGGCTAAAGGACTCAAGGATCTACTCTTGATATAGATGCCTACCTATATACGAAGGGTCGGGCGCAAAAGTGTGCGTACGTGCCTGGTCAGCCCCATAGTACGCCACAGGGCACAGCCAAAGAGAGGAAATGAGGCTAGCAGCTGCTATCCGCTAAAGTCAAATTTCCAGGGCACTACCTTTGGGGCCATAATAGCGTCTCTGCAGCTAAGGTTACGTATGGTACAGGGTACCAGGGCTGGAAAAAAACGGTCTTTCAGGCAAAGCCAATACCTCTTTTAACGAAAACCAAGAATGTATGCACACTTTTGCGCCCGACCTTCGTATGGTTCGCGAAGTGCATAGTCCCCCCACCCAAACAAGCTTAACGAAGACGCCTGACGTTCCATGCACTTACTGAGCATACAAAGAGCACAAGTTGGAATGCATGAAGTGACGATGAGTGAGGTTGACGTATTGAGTTGCGTCGAAGTTTGCACTTGGTCGGTTGAATGTCGAAGCGTTCAGTGTGATCCCGGAGCGAGGCGGCTAAAAGTCAGTCGTGTTATCTATTGATAATCCCGCGCGGCCTATCAGCTGAAGCTTTTGGTTGGGTACCCACTCCTTCGATAGCGAGGATCATCCCGTCCGGACCGGGCTGTGGGTCCCACTATATCGGCCCCCATAGCCACGACCTAGACTTTTGGTACCGAAATCTCTGCATCGTCATGCGGCACATAATGAATACTGGATGACAGGATCACTCAGAAATATGATTGCAACGGCATTTACCGGCTTGTTTCCGATCACTACACCAACCAATAGTGCTCAGCAAACTCGTTAGTGCCCCAGGTTTTGCCAGGAAAGTGACTGGTAATGTGGAACTCGTCTCGAATCAATGGGCGTCATGGCTCCATGATCCCCTCTAGTCAGGAGCTAGCACCTCATAACTCCGCTTCATTGCATTGGGTAACTAGAAGGTGCGGAGGTCTCGGAAACATCTAGAGTAGCAGCTGCAGTTTTCTCTGTCTTCCCCTCTCGATGTTTCGCACACTTGAAGCTCTCTCGACCATCCCCCCTAAAACCCAGCCCCCTAATAACAATAGCCGCAGCACCAATAACACCACAAGCAAGATGCCAGTCGTTAGGTCGGCGTACCATCCCAAGGACATGCAGTTCCGCCACCTCGGCCCGACGGGGCTGAAGGTGAGCGTGTTGTCCCTGGGAGGATGGCTGACGTACGGAAGCACCCAAAAAGGGGAGGTCGTCAGGAAGTGCATGGAGACGGCCTGGAACCACGGCATCAACACATTCGACACGGCCGAAGCTTACGCCTCGGGGGAGTCCGAGGTCGAGATGGGCAGGGCGCTGAAGGAGCTCGACTGGCCGCGCGACGAGTACGTCCTGACCACCAAGATCTTCTTCGGGACAGGCCGCAAGGAGCCCAACACCCGCGGTCTCAGCCGAAAGCACATCGTGGAAGGGCTGAAGAGCTCCCTGCAGCGCCTGCAGCAGCCGTACGTAGACGTCGTCTTCGCGCACCGGCCCGACTACGCCACGCCCATGCGGGAGATTGTCGAGGGCTTCACCCAGGTCATTCGGAACCTGAATCTGGCCTACTACTGGGGCACCTCTGAGTGGAGCGCAGTCCAGATCATGGAGGCAACGCAGATCGCCGAGCGCTACAACCTGATCGCGCCAGTTGTCGAGCAGCCCCAGTACAACGCCTTCACGCGGGAGCGCTTTGAGGTCGAGTACGCCCCGCTCTACGACCAGTTCAAGTATGGCACCACCACCTGGTCACCGCTGGCGTCCGGCCTCCTGACCGGGAAGTACAACAATGGCATCCCCGAGGGGTCCCGCTTCGCCCACCACGGGGACTTCTTCGAGAACACCATCAAGGGCCTGCAGACCGAGGAGGGCAAGGCGAAGATCGAGAAGGTCAAGAAGCTGACGGCGATCGCCGAGCGTCTCGGCTCGAACACGGCGTCGCTCGCCCTCGCCTGGACTCTCAAGAATCCGAACGTGTCCACAGTGATTCTGGGCGCTAGCAAGGTGGAGCAGATCGAGGATAACGTCAAGGCCCTCAAGCTGGTCGAGAAGCTCACACCGGACGTTATGGAGGAGATCGAGAAGATCCTCGACAACAAGCCTACGCCGCCTAGTAAATTCGGACGCGAGAGGTAGATCTGTTTGGTGCTGTACCTTCGGAGACTTTAGAGCTTGAAAGAAAGGCAGATCAGTAATTCGGCGAGGACGCATCGTCTATCGAAAGATAAT
The DNA here is from genome assembly GCA_004154925.1 of Monosporascus cannonballus. NCBI lineage: Eukaryota > Fungi > Ascomycota > Sordariomycetes > Xylariales > Monosporascus > Monosporascus cannonballus. Next base: position 22,110 of record QJNS01000087.1, read on the forward strand.
TATAGGTTTAGCGGCGTGGGGGACAATGTCTTTGCTGCGATGTTGCCGCCTTTAGTCTTGTGCTCCTGGTATCTTACGTCCACCCACTCCTAACAGGTCGGTATTTCCTAGGCAAGCGACGCGATAGATTAAAGCATGAGTCGCGACACCGCAAATCGCATATGGCCCCATTGACATGAAATTCTATTGTATCTGAGGCGTCATTGTGAAAGCGTATTGCTATTCCCCAATGTGAATATCCAGCAAGACGTGTACCGACTGTGGTTGCAATGTGTAGCTAAATGAAAAGTTTTCTTTACTACCTCTTATCGCAACTCTATTGGTGTCTAGTAAACCCGCGATTTTTTAAATGGGAAAGGATAGTGCCCAAGAAATGTAACATAGCCCATTATGAGACCTTGACATCACACACTGAAGCATATATGTCGTGGAAAGGGCCCCCCCTTTTCTGTTGGGCAGTAATATCGGAGCTTAAAAGCTCTATATTAGTGGATCACTTATAGTAAGTGGGATCAACGCCTCCTAGCTTTCTAAAAAGTAAAAACATAACCTCACGAACTGTGTATCTGCTCCTTAGTAAGTGTGATAATAACTGAAGGAAAGTGTATTTAACTGGTTGTATGATCTCTAGAAGGTTCTAGCTAGAAGGGGAGGGTAGCGAACCCTCCTTTTATACACGTAAATACAGCTGTAGCTAAAAGGAAAAGGCACCAGGGGTGCATAAAGTAGCCTCCTTTTAGTAGGTGATCAAACTGAGCCAAGGCCTAGCTGGTTGATCGACTTCAGCTAGGTCTGACACCCATCGACCTATATATCGACGGCTTTAGTCTAGTTCGCTCTCCTCCCTGAATAGGTTCTGAGACGTTATCTCCGAGAAAACTACTTGAGACACGACGCAGGCCACTTAAACTCCGTAGTTCTAACCCTCACGTTCTGGAGAAAATTAACCAGCCGAGGACGTCTCCGAATGTCGTAGATTCATTCGCAACTAATATGCTGCTCTATTCAGATATGCCTATTGTCAGGCGCGAAGGCAGGAACCCCCGTTCTGGGACCCAACGGCATATCAGCGAGAGTCTAGTTTGTGTATATATAAGGTCGCTTCGCCCTGAATACCTAGGAAGAGTCTAGGAATTCGGAGTTTAGCTCCGGATCTACCTCTATATCCGGTAGCGAAGGTGGCAAAGTCTTCGAAAGACTTCTAAAGTCTCCCAAATCTTTCCGTTAATTAATAATGAAAAATATTAATTAATAATAAAATGATAAAGCTTAATAAGCCATTATTGGTATATATATATAGCTTTAACTTTCCCCAGCGGTTGTTGGGTTTTTATAGCTGAAAAATAAAATAGATAATTTTATTTTTTGCGGCACACCTTAAGTCTTCTTTACTCGTTTTCCCATACAAATCTTTGCAGGGTAACCTCATCTTCTGTTCAAATTCTTAGAGGTTATAAGTCCCAGATGCGTATAACGGGTAGGCGGTTTAACCAACTATTATTAAACCTAAGTCGTACGGGTGTAACAAACCTGTCATACATCCACTTGGAGGTATGAGCAGTATCCGAAAAGAGTCTTGATTTGCAGGTAACAATGAGGCAAAGAATAATTCAATGGTCTGTTCGTTAAAAAGATTTGAGTACTTTTTCCACAGTAAAAAACGTCTGCCTTTGGCTGTAGGCTGAGACTAATAGCTAAGGAGCGAAAATTAAATAGGTGCTATTTACATAAAAAATCGATTTATTATATATCCCAATTCTTTAAAGTGAGTATGTTTTAGATTTATGTGATTTATATGATTTGATTAATTTATCAGATTACTTAGATTATATCGTTCTAGACCAAAAACTCCCATCCGGAGTTTAGCCGTAACAGGTCTACGCTAAGCCTTAAAGGTTGGTTTTCTCGAGATAAGAACCTTTGTTCCTATAACACTATTTCTCCTTTTTAAGAATCTTTGTCCTAAAGATAAAACCGTAAATAATCCCTTTTTATTTGCTAAAAAGTCCCGGGAAAATTCCTTGTTAATTTTATCATAACAGGCCGCATTTTCTTTAAAAAAAAACCTCGTCTGAATTAACGCGAAATACACGATAACCGTATAAATTCTATCGAGATATTTGGTTTCAAAGTTGTCTTTTATTTAAATTGCGTTCGTTTTAGGAAATTCGATTATTTTTCCGGAATTGATATGCTAAATTATGGCTATTATATTTATCGCTAGCGTTCGGCTTATAACGTATTAAATATAAACTCTTTAATGAAAATTAAGAAAAAGCCCGAACGTTTGCAAAGAGAACAACGCGAAGTAAAGGATAAACTGATAAAGTTTCTTAATCTGGTAAAAGGTTTGCATTTTTAATAAGATATTTTGCAAAAACAGGCCTTTGCTATTTTGAAGAAAAGTTATAAAATAGATTAACTGGAAAAATAACAGAAACTGGAAGAAAAATAGGAACGTATAGAAATAAAACAAATACAGCTTATTTCCGAAATAAACATTATCATAAAGGTATTGATTTCTTTCGATTGGAACGCCGCAAATTTGGATTTAAGTAGGAAGCTATTATCGCCTACAACTTTGGCCGCATTAAAAACGGTCGGTTAGAATTCTGGCGAAAAAACGTTTTAACCAGGTTTATTGCGTTTGTTAGGTAGTTAAATAATTACCAAATGTTTTATATAAATATTCTTTTTATTTAAATAGGTACTGAATTTTGTTTTTAACTATTTTGGAGTCCAGTATCTTTTTAACCTTATATTCGTCGTCGTTTTTTTCAATTTCTAAGTTTGTTCTTAACGGGGCGTTTTTAAATGCCAATTCGAATAGGGAAATATGGACAATAAGATATATTTTTATGATTTTGAGTAATAACCGTCGATAATTCGTTTTAAAAATAATTTCGTTAATTTTAAATAGGCCAAATTTTTTTGAAATTAAGCTTATCGCTGAGTTTTTTATTTTAATTTGAAAGATATTTATGGTTGCGTTTTCCCTTTAGCGTAATAAATAAACCTTATCTTTTTTCGTCAAAATTAATCCTTTAATTTTTTTCATATTGTAATATTTAGTTATTTTTTGCTGGAGTAATTATAATTCGTTTTGGAAACGAACCTGAATTGTTTGATTTCTGTTGTTAACGTTTTTGCTTTTGGAACAATCGTAATAATTTTCGGTATTTCGTTAAATAATTATTTAAATCGTTTTGTTTTTATCTTATATCCGTATATTGCTCTATAAAGGAATACCCTTATGTCCTTATTAACAGATGTATTATGAGTGATTTGCGCCAGTAGGAAAAATTTTACTCAGTTATTTTGCTAGTAATTGATATAGGTTTTAAGATATTATTCTAAAGTTTAATTAAGCCGCTTTATTTGATGATTCGTTTAAGGATAATATGCTGTTAAAAATTTGAATTTAATACTAATCTATTTAAAAAGACTAATGCTAAATTTAAAGGTAAAAAGCTTATCTCTATCGGAAATGATTTTCTCTAGCATTTTATATTTATCGAAATAATGTCTAATAAAGGTATAGGCCACTTATTCTGCCGTTATGTTTCTTTTAATAGGTAAAAAATATCTATATTTGGTAAATCTGTTAATCTTTACCCAGATTCCGTTATATTCGATTTTAGTAATTGGGTTTTTAAATGGTAAAAAGTTAAGAATAAAATCTTAAGTTATTGTATTTTAAGTTTTGTTAGAGATATCGATAAGTTATAATAGTCCGTAAGGTTTATAACGTACTGTTTTAACTTTATTGTAAACGTTATAGTTTTTGACAATTATTTTAACTATTCGGCGTAATTCTGGGAAGTTATATTTTTCTTATAGCCTTTGGTAATTTTAAAGAATTTTTAATATTCGTATAATAAGTTTTCGTATAATTCTTTTATGAATTGCTTTTGTTAATTCTTTGGATCATAAATTTTATCATAGTATATTAGCTAATCTTTTAGTTATCCTTTTAGTTACTGAACCTTTTGTTATTTTTTAGTGTCGTAAGAATTCCGAAACCGTATTAAAAATTCGAGAGTTAGTTTTTTAAGTATTTTACATAATTGTCCGGTGTTATTTTTATTATACTATAATATCTGTATATTTTTTTAGAGACTTTGAAATCGTAATCTTTTTTGCGACTAACAATATCCGCTTGGATGTTTTTTTTCTTTAATATGGTATATTCTAAAGTGGAATTTTGACAAGAAAATTATTCAAGTTTTATATCGTTTATTTAGTTTTTATGCCTTTATAAATCGGATAAGCTTTTTGTAATTAAAATAAATATCGAAAAATTCTTTGGTTCCGTTAAGGAAAGGTTTTTAGTCCTTAAGGGTATTAATAATCGCTAGTAATTCTTTATTATAAATTAGGTATTTAAGTTTTGTATTTCGTAACGCCTTGAAATAATAGACCATCAAATACTATTTGTTATTATTTTTTTGTTATTCTAGAATAATATTTAGGGCGTAATTTAAGGCGTTTGTTTTTAGGCGTTTTTTTATTTGGATTGGGCATCCTTATGATAGGTTTATTAATAATTACTTTTTTCAATTTGCGGAATATTTCCTTGGCCTTTTTGTTATGACCCAACCAGGGAAGAGTCTCGGCAACGGTCGCCAAGTGACCGAAACGGGACCCAAGTGGGTTAAGACCACGTGACATGGATCCGAAGTGATCCAAGGGATCCAACGGGATCCATGAAAGGATATATACGCTCATTACTTCCATAGTTTAGATAGCACCAGCTTGCAATACTCAATAATACCAATCGTTTGCAATACAACTTCAAGGCACCCTTGGTATTACGAGACGTGACATGTTACTGTATCTATTGCTTAGAATCCCACGATACTCCTGCTAACATAAACCCGTCGACTTAAGGTTTAATAGTTGGTTAAACCGCATAGCCGTCACATTTTTCTGAGAATTCAAATTTTTCCTAACGTACTTTTTGGTAGTAAGTTTCGTTAATAGCCTAATTATATCTTTATATTCCTTAATTAAATTACGTATATAACTCGTAAATTCTAAAATATGTCGGATATTTAGAACGGTCGCCTTATTAGAGATAAGCCAGTCCTTAATTGTTTCCAATTTAGAACGTTAAATTTGAATTTGACGGAAAATAAGAGTAAATCCCAGAAAGTCCAGTTTTTGCGTATGCCATATATTTTTTGCTAGGTTATTTCGAATGTTCTCCTTATTTAAGGTTTTAAGCACTTAAACGATATGTTTTTTATGTTTTTTTAAAAGTTTTAAAGTAAATAAAGATGTCGTCGAAGTAAATAAATACGAATTTGTCTAAGAATTATCGAAAAGTGGTTATAACCAGGTTTTGGAAACTGATAGAGGCGTTAGTAAGTCCTATAAGCATTATTCGGTATTCGTAAAATCTATATACTGTTCTAAATAGCGTTTTCCATTTGTTTCTTTTGGCTATTTTAATATAATAATAGTTATTTCAGAAATTAAATGCAATAAACTATTTAGCTTTATTAACGTTTTTTTAAAGTATTTATAAGGGTTAGAGGATATCTTTTTTGATAATAATATTATTTAATTATTTGTAATGAATTATTTTTCGGTAAGCAGAATTTCCGTTTTTATCGATTTTTTGTTTGCTATTCTTTATTTTTGGAATTATAAAAACGGGGTATCCGGCAGGAAAATTGAAAGGTTAAATATATTCTTTTTTAGATTAAGTTGTATGCTTTTTTATAAGGCCTTAAATTTTTCTGGGTTTATATAGTAAATTTTGTAAAGCTTAAAATAATTTTTTTTGATAGATATTCGATGGTCCCATTATTCTTAAGAAAATAACTTATGATATTTTTTATTTTTAAATAGTTTTATAAATCCTCGATATTTTGAAGATATAGTAAAAGTCTGATCTGCGATTCGTATTTTTTTATGATATAACAAACTTTTAATTATTTTTTTTAAAACCCTTTTATTTTGGTTTTTGACGAAAATATTTAGTTTTTCTAATTAACATGTAAATTGCTGGATTAAAATTACGGTATTCCTAAAATAATATCGTATTTAGAGATATCGGCGATATCTAGTAAGATTCGTTCTTAGTATCCTTAAATCTGAATAGGAAATTTTTCAATTTTTCTAAAAATTGGTTTATTTTCATATTTGGACAAGTTTTCGTTTGCTGTCAATAATTTATAAATTTTTAATTTATATTTTTAGAGAATTCGATGTTTGTTTCGTCATTTCGAGAAAAAGGAATTTTCTTTCTAGTTTTAAATTAATTACAGTTTTGAATATCTTATTTTGGTATTGGAAAGGAATGTCGATTTGATTACGTTTTCCTTTTGTTATTTCGCATAAGGTTTTGTAAGTTGAGATTTTTCGATATTTTAGTTTCGAAGGCTTTTATCGTTTTTTAACTTTCGATATTGTCCGACCTAAGCGAATTTTTATTTGCGGATTTTTGTGATAAAATATTTGATACATTAATTATTTTTGTACCGGAATTATGCTTTTTTGCCGTATTTGTATTGGATTGTCGAAACTGAGTTTACTACAAGCGGTATAAAAACCTTTTTCTTCCTAGTTTACCCTTTGGTTTTATACCTTCCGAATTATAGAGTTAAAAAAGAGAATTTCCGAAAAGGGTGTTCTGATATTTAGGAGTTTATACTGGACGTAAAGTTTCGGGAAGTAACATAAGTATTTTTGCAATATAGCTTTTTGGTTTTATTTTAATTCGGGATATAAGTAATAGGATTTAGGGTATTTTGGTTATTGTAGAATTTCGGTATATTTGTATTCGTTATTTAGCTCTGTAAAAATCTTTTTGTTCTATTCTAGCTAAAAATCGTTATATTTTTTTTGGCTTGAAAATAGATAAAACAGTCGTCAAAATAATAAGTAATAAAATATAACAAATTCTGAGAATTTTTGGACGATTTTAAATATACGGTATATTTTGGAAACTTATAAAACTTTGGAGATAATTATTTAGAATTGCTAATATTTGGTCGAACCTAACCGTTTTTATCGTGTATTACGTATTTTTGTGCGTCGAAATAACAAAAATATCTCAATTTTATAGTTATTCTAGAGGCCGTTTATCCTGGATAGTATTTGCAGGCTTTAATCTTAAAATTCTAGCAAATGGAATAATTTTCGTATTTTCGGATATCGTTTTGGATTTAAGTAATTATAGTAATAGCCAATTCTGTCTAGAAGAAAATCGCACTAATTTCTTTTTTCTTTTTTTTACCTTACCGTCGATTTTTTGTTTAGCCGTTTTGGTTTTTTCTAGAGTTAAAGGATCTTTCCTTTTTTGGAATTCGTTTTGGCGGGAGAACGATATTTGCTTTTAAAATACCCCTTTTTGTTATAATTAAAACACTTTACTTTAAATTTGTTTTTCTTAGACTTTTTCAAAACAGAATTCGATTTTTTCTAAGCTTTGTCCTTATTTTTCTTAGTTCGATTACTGAAGCTTTTATCGTTATTTCGTTTTCTGGTTCCCTTTTTTCGAGGTACTGATTAAAAGTACGTTTGCCGACAATAATATCCTTATTTGTATATTTTGCAAAAGATTTTATTTCGAGTTTTATATATAGTTTATTCTTAACTTAAGGCTTTAGGCTGTTATAATAGAGATAAAATAACGCGTTATTTGATCAGTTAAAAATAACTGCTAAAGGATTAAATTCGATAATATATTTAGACGCGAACTTAATTTAGCCGAAGAAATGAAATTGTTTAATCGTATGTTATTTTTTTGGATTTCGAAATAAGATTCGCATTTTTTTTGAAATATTCGTCTTCGTTAAAAATGTAATTGGTTATACCGAAAAACCGTCGAGGTAATTTTGCAAATAATTTTTCATGATAGCCTCGAATCACAAAAACATTTTTCCAGCAAATAACTAAAAAATAGCTATTATCTTCTGATAATTCTCCCTTATAGAACTTTTGTAAAACTTAAGATAAAGCCTGGCCTAGATTAAGAATTTTTCTATATTTATAAATCTGTTATAAGGTCTTGGAAAAGTAAATTTATAGCCTTTAACGTCTTATATTTCGTGGTAACTAGGAGGTGAAATAATTTCTTTTTGTATTTGGTTTGCGCCGAGTACTAGCAGCATCGGAATTTTTTTTTTGCGTTAGTTCTACACCAAATAATAGAGGTTGGTAATTACTTTCTTAATTTTGTCCTTTAGCGGAACTAAACCGAAGAAAAATTGGTTTTTTTCCTTAATAAATCGAGTATTTTCCTTTTCTAATCTTTGGACCTTCTGAGCTAAAAAAACTAACTTTTTTTCCGTAATAAGTTTTTTCTTTTTTCTCTTTTGAACTTCGACTAAGTATTTCTTTTCAATTTTCTCCTTAACCACCTTTTCCTCCAATTTTTCTCTAGACTTTAATAATGCTCTTAAGGGCCGAGATAGATTACTATTAGAGGTATAAAGATAATAGCCTTTTTTAGGATCGAATAATAAAGATACCTATATTGTTACTTAATTAAAAAACTTTTTTAATAAGAGATAAATCGTATAATTTGATTAATAACATTTTACTAATGAATAACGGAAATCGTGTATGTTACTTATTTTTTAAACGTCGTTCTGTATTATCGCTTATATTCAATTTAAAAAGTTTATATTTTAATTAAACAGAAAACTATTTGTCGGCTATTAATTAAAAAGTTATCAAAATGTAACGAATCTATTATATATTTACCTGAAAATATAAGTAATATTCGAAATGAGCTTTGATTTACAAATAATAATAAGGCGAAAAATAATATAGTAGTTTATTTGTTAAAAGAATTTACGTACTTTTTTACAGTAAAAAAAGTTTGCTTTTAGTTATAAGTATAAATTAATAATTAAAAAGCGAAAATTAAATAAATGTTATTTATATAAAGGACCGATTTTTTATATATCTCAAATTTTTAAAATAAGTATATTTAAGATCTATATACTTTATCAGATCTGATTAATTCATCAAATTATTTAAATTATATCGTTTTAGGCCAAGAACTCCCATCCGGAGTTTAGCCGTAGCAGGCCTACGCTAGGCCTTAAGGATTGGTCTCCTCGAGATAGAAACTCTCGTTTCTATAATAACGGGTTTATATTAATAAGTGTACTATAAGATTTTAAGTAATAAATATAATAAATATTTACGTTTTATAATACTAAAATCGTTTTGTGTAACGAAGTTATATTACAAATTATTATTATTTAAAAGATGTAAAAAAATGCATATACAATTTTTAAAATTTTAGAAATAATTATTAATCGTATTACTTGTAATAGTTATAATTCTTTATAATTACAATTATTTTTTTTATAATTACGAATGTATTACTAATTATTTATTACGTAAATTTTAAAGTAAGTCGTATTATTTGTATTATTACGATCGTTTCTGTAAGCTTAGACTTATTAGGTGGTCATACGATTTCCCTTTTTCTAATATCGTATTTCAGGATTTCTTTTAATAAGTTTTTTATTTTTTATTATCATTTTCCATATTTCCAAATTTCGTTCTAAACCTTATTTTTTTACAGCTTATCGTATTAACCTCGTAAAGGTTGTCTAATAATTTGATTTTAAAGTTATGCTTTATTTTTAGTATTTTTTTGAAAGACTTTTAATAAGAAATAATAAAGATTATTTCGCTATATGAGAAATATATAATATATAACCGATTTTATAATAAAATAAATATTATAGTATCTTTTATTTTGAAAAAAATACCTGTTACAGCTATTAACGTTTTAAACGTAAGAAAACTTTAGTAGAAGAACGTTTATTATATTTTTAATATCTATTAATTTAAAATTTAACGTTAATATTAAATGGAAATAAATACGTTTTTAATGGGATTTATTCTGTTACGTAAATAAAAATCTTTAATTTGTTTTTAAAAATGTTATAATAATATAACGTAATTTTTAATCCTTAACAAGGCTGAAAAAATAAAAATAAATAAAAATTTAAGTTGCTATTAAAACGCCTGTAATTATATTATTATGAATTCTTATTTCCGTTAAGGTATTTGTTTTGATTTATTATATTAGCGGTGTATTAATTTTAATTAAAATATTTTCTTTAAGAAATTTATTATTATTTATAAATTATTTTTAATAGGGTTTTAATATTTATAAGACTTTTTACGACTTTTTAGATATTTTAGAAATTTGGATATTTCTTCCATTTAATTAACGATTAAGTAAATCTATTTTTTCGTATCGAAATCTTTTTTTAAGTTTATATATAAATTTATTTTTTTTGTTTCCATATTATTATATCTTGTATATATTTTAATAATATTCGCCGTTATCTTGAATACAGAAAAATAAAAATATAAATCAAATCCTAATTTATAAATATTTTTTGAAATCTTTTTAATAATGTTATATAGATTAATATATTTAACATTCAAAGGTTTGTTAAATTTCTTCATTTAATTACTTTTTATAACAAGTTAAATAATGTTTTTAAAGCGTTTTCAATTTATTTTAATTCTTTTGAATTTGTTTTTAATTTTTTAATTATAATATTAATTTATTTTGTTATATACGAATTTTCATTTCAATTTTATTTCCTATAATAATTAGTTAAACTATTTAAACGTAAATAGTATTTTAATATAAATAAATTTATTATATGCGTCTTTATAAATATCAAATATAAAACAAAACTTTACTTTTATTAACGTCGTTCCACTATGTTTTTAATAATAAACAATATAAATTAATTAAATAATGAATCGCTCTTCAATTTATTAAATTTATTTATAATTAGTACAATATTTTAAATATGTTTGCAATATTTAATTTAATCGTTTTATTTATTTACTTATTTGTAATTAAAATACGTTAAAAAGTTATAATTTAAAGCGATTTGTATAAGATTCAATTACAAATATTTTAGTACAATAATCTGAATATATTATTTCTTTAAAAAATATGTTATGTACTTAATATTAGTATTTTTTAGATAACATATATAATAAAAAAGTTTCGTAACTCTCTTAATAATAACGAAAATAATATCGTAATATATATTTCTTATTAGATTTTCGGATAAATATATTTAATAATAAAACTTATAATAATTAAATATTAAGAGCTGTTTTTAAAATTGATCATAATTATTTTTTTCGTAAAATCTATATCGTTATATTTTAATTATTGTATAAAAGTGATATTATTGTCGTATTTTCCAAATTATTATTTTAATTTTCAAAATAGAATAAATTTATTAAAATTATTTTAAGGTTTCATAAATCTTTAAATATTTATATAGTTATAATTTATTTATATCCTGTATTAAATCTATTGTATAATCTTTACAATTGATAATTTCCTTTTTATTTTTTTAATAATTTTTAATCACTTTTCTTAATTTTCAATATATATTATATAATATAACGTATATGATTACAATTTAGTATAATCGTAAATCTTGTTTTATATAAATATTAAAATAATATAATTTATTTTGAATATTTAATTTGGGAAGCCTAATTATTTATAAAGAATATTTTCCTTACTATTTTTTAAATCAATTTTATATATAGCGATAAATGAAATTTGTTACTTTTTTACATATTATAATTATTATTTCGTAAATGTTTTAATCGTAATAAAAGAAATACAACTTTAATAATCCGTCAAGATTTTAACTTAATAGAAATTTTCTTTAAGAAAATAGATAAACTTTCGAATAACTATAATAATAACAGTAAATTCTTTATTTGGAATAGTGTAATTAAACTTTTCTAAAAATTTACATTAAAAATATAATAAAATATAATTTGCAATATTTATTTCGTTGACTAATTACTATATTTAATATATAATTCCAAATATTAGTTTTTAATAATATATAACGTATTATATAATATATAATATATATTTATACCTTAATTCTAACGGCTAAGCGGTTTAACCAACTATTAAACCTTAATCGTGCGGGTTTATATTAGCAGAAATATTATAGAACTTTGTTACAAAAAGGTAATTTAATTACGTTTTTTAATATTAAAGGTACAGAAATCGTATTATAAACAATTAGTATTAATAAGTATGATAAGCTAAAACTATTGAAATTATAGAAATAATAACTATATATATTTTGATCCGATTTACTAGTTTATTACCAGTAAGTTGGCGATCCGACTTACTGGCTTACTACTAATAAGTTAATAATCTATTACGTAATATGCTTTACCGCGCATTCGTAATTAGGTTAAGGCAAACCGTTTCTGGAAACCGTAACCCGTTAGGCTATAATACAATTTTCTTCTTTTACAAATTTTGTCTTTATGTGACGGCTAGGCGGTTTAACCAATTATTAAACCTAAGTTGTACGGGTTTATGTTGACAGGAGTATCGTGGGAATCTAAGTAATGGATATAGGAAGGTATTACGTCTCGTAATACCAAAAATGCTTTGGGTAACGAATTATTATTATAAGTTGAAATTATTTAAATTATGCAATTAATAAGCGTATATATTTTATTTCTGGCTTAAGGTGTTTATTATGGCTTAACGATATTTCTCTAATTAAGTTTCTTTAAGCCCTTTTAAGCCCCCTCTGGTGTTTATTGGGCTTAAGCTTTTTCGACCAATTAGGGCCCTTAAGTTTTTTAAGCTAGTTATGTAATTTCTTGGCTGGGTTGGGGTTTAGTTCTTTAGGACCCCGACCGTTTCTAAAAGCCAAGACCGTTAAGTTATAATATAATTTCTTCCTTTCCAGGATCTTTATCCTTAAAGATTATTTTATTTATTTGTTAATTTGGGTAAGTAACTTTTTTTATATATTTATTATGTCGGGTTATATTAAAAAGTCCAGGTTTCGTAAGCGTATTAACGTTTTCGTTCTTTTAAAACGGATTAACCGCCTTGGTTTTATTATGTTTTCGAATATTTTTTGTTCCCGTTGCAAGTTTAAGAACAAAATTTGTAAGGCTTATCGTAATTTAGGGAAATATACTTTTTGTATTGTTTATGGAGGTTTTTGTAATTTTTTCGGCCTTTTTAAATTTGAATACCGTAAATTAATTATTAAAGAAGATCGTTTGGAATTAGAGGAACGTTTTGTCGAAAAAAGCTTTTAAAAGCTTAATAATATTTTAATAAGTTATTTGGTTATTTAAGTTATTTGCAAAAGCAAAAAAAAATTTTTCGTTAACGAGAAATCGAAATGTTTCGTTACGGTATTTAGGGTGCGGAAATTATGGAAGAATTTAAGCGTTTCGAAAAGGAAAAAAAATAATTAGAGGCCGCCGTTACGGCTATTACGTTAATATAGGCCGCGGCCGACTGGCCCGATATCCCGGTTATTAACTGGTCGATTTTTGACTAGGACGCACCCGTTATTATTAGTAAAAAATTTTTAATAGGCGTTAGGCGCTAATAAGGTTTTTGGCAGGTTTTTAGGTATTTTCGGAGTCCGGATATTTTTTTTATTTGATTAGGTACTGAATAAATCCGTTTAGTTTTCGTATATCGAATATTTTCTTTATTTCGTATATTCGTTCGTTTTCCATTTTTACGTCGTTTTATGCCGTATGCATTTTGATTATATTTGCTGTTAATTCGAATAAAAAAATATGAAAAATTGGATGGAATTTGATTTTTGGTAGAAATTTTAATTAATAATTATTTTTTGAAATTCTTTTGGCGATTTTGTATGGGCCGATATATTTAAAATCGAGTTTTTTACTGGATTATTTTATTTAAATATTTTTTGTAATAAGGAAAATTATTTCCCCCTTTTCGAAAATTAATCCTTTTAATTTTTTCTGATTATAATATTTATTTATTTAATTTCGTACGAATTCCAGTTTTGTTTTTATTTTTTGATATAACTATCGTAATTATTTTAACGTAAGGATTATTTTGATATTAATGGGACTATCGTCGTACGTTTCCTTATAAACCTTTGAAATAAAATTAAAATTTACGTTCGTAAATATAATTTTAATATTTTCGTAGTAATTAATATTATAAGTTAATTAAATAATTAGTAATTTTTTAACTGAATTATTTTATTTGTAATTAATATAATATCGTAAATAAATTTTTAAAGTTTAATTTATTTATTTTATTTCTTTATCCGTTTAAGGTTTAAATACGTTAAATAATTTATAATTTAAGCCGATTTATATTATAAGGCTTTACTAAAATTTTAATGCGAATATTAATCTTTTATTTAATATAATTTTTATTAATAATCCGTATATATTAAAAATATGTTTAAAGAAAATATATGCTAATTATTCGGTATTTATATCCTTATAATATGGTAAAAAATAAAGAGATTTTGTAAATCGATCGATTATTACGAAAATACTATCGTAATATATTTCCGTAATTAGATTTTTTAATATAAAAAGCTTAATAATAAAGTCGAATATGATTAAATATTATGGTTATTTTATAATTAATAATAATTATAATTTTCCGTATAGTTTATGTTATCGAATTTTTACTTTCGCGTAAATATTATATTGCCGTATAATTTTTTATACCGTTAATTTCATTTTAGGAAAAAAAATATATGCGTTAAAATCGTTTTAAGGTTTTGTAAATCCTTAAATATTTATGTAATTAATGTTTGTATATTTTTCGTATTAAATCCTTTTAGTATTTTTTGAAATTTATATCTTATTCGTTTTTTGGTTTTTTAAGAAATTATTGTTATATTATTAAAGCTTTTAATATATATTAATAGGCATTGCCCGAATTATTATAATTTATCGTAAGTATAAATATTTTTTTATAATAATATCAAAAATTATATGGTTAATTTTAACTAATTTTTCTTTGAGGTTTGATTATTTGCTTAAGATATTTACTTTGCCGTTCTTTAATTTTTTTTTGTGGATAACGATGAAGTCGAAATTTGCTAATTTTTCCGCGTAATAAACTTGTTATTTTATAAACTTTTTGATCGTAGTAATTTGAGTAAAATTTTGATAATCCGTATAAACTTTGATTTGGTGCAAGCTTCTTTTTAAGAAATGCTTAAATTCCCAAAATGCCATAATAATGGCCATAAATTCCTTATTTGGAATACCGTAATTAAGCTTAATTCCTTTTAATTTATATGAAAAAAATATAATAAGGTGCAATTTACTTTAATTATTTTGTTATTTAATTATTATATTTAATGCGTAATCCGAAATATCGGTTTTTAATTTAACGGAACGGTTTGGATCGTATATAATTAATATTGGTTTATTAATAATTATATCCTTAATATTTTAAAATGTATTTTCCGTATTTGGCATTTATTTGAATTTTTTTATAAGATTTATTACGGATATAATTATTCTGCTAAAGTTTCGAAAAAATTTCTTTGTAATAATTGGCGAATTTAAGGAATGCCTGTATTTCTTTAACCGTCGTTAACGTTTGTTATTTTGTAATTATAGCGACTTTCTTGAGATTTATTTTGATATGTCCTGGGGTAATAATATATCCCAGATATTTTATTTCCTATATATAAAATTAACTTTTTTTTGCGTTAATAAGTAATTTTGCGTTTTGTAAAGTTTAAAAAACCTTATGAATATATTTTGCGTATACTTTTTCTGTTTCCGAAAACATAAAAATGTCGTTAAGATAGCAAACGACGAAAATATCGAGGTATTTTCATAATACATAATTAATTATTTGTTGAAAAATTACTGGTACGTTCGTAAGTCCTATTAGTATAACCAAATATTTAAATAATCCGTATTTTATTTTAAAGGTTATTTTTTATTTATGTCTTTTTTTGATTTTAATAAAGCTATATCCATTTTTAAGATCGAATATTATAAACTATTTAATTCCGTAAAATTGGTTTTTTATTTCCGTAATTAAAAGTAATAATATTTAATTTTTAATAATAACGTTATTTAATTATCGATAATTAATTATAAGTTGCAATTTTCCGTTTTTTTAGGTACGAAAAACATAAGATATTTTGCTGGTAATTTCGAAAATCCAATCCATCCTTTTTATAGCCGATTTTTCAAATATTTTTTAAAAATACGTAATTTGTTTTTGTTAAGATTATAAATAGGGTAAAACTTTATTGAAAATCCTTTTTTAAAAATTATTTTATAATCCTATTTATTATGTTTTAATAATTTCGTATCGAATTCTTTTTTAAAAAGCTATTCGTATTTGTAATATTATAATAATATATTAACCAGATTTTCTAATTCTTTAGGTTATTATTCGTATTATTCCAGATCGTTATTTAATTACTTTAATTTCGCTTTAATAATAATAATAATACGTTATATTTTTCTTTAATATCCGGTTTTTTTGTATTTTGTTCCTTTAAGTAATAAGGTATTTATCATATTTTTATGCCTGTATTTATCGCCATTATCGATTAAATATTAAGATCTTAATTTTCTTTTTTTCATTTATTAATAAAATATAAAGCGAACCTTACTTAGTTAATCCCGTTTTTAATTAAAATTCCGTACTAGCGTATCCATAATAATCCTAAAATCATATCATAATTCCCGAATAAAACGATATCGAAATTAACCATTTAATATCGTCCTTAGATAAAAATCTTAAGATAATTAATTTCGCATATAATTTTTCCGTTATCGTAAACGAATTCCTAACCTTCGGCATTCGTTATTATATAAGGTTTTAACTTATATTTCCATAATAGTTTAAACTTATTAATTATATCCGGTATAATATAATTTCCGCCCAAAGTTCCGCAGTTTATTATTACGGTATACCAGGACGTTCCGATTCGTATTTCTAAGGTAATAAGGTTGTTAACGTTTTTTATCGTCGTATTTAAAGCTCTTTTTAGGAATTCCCTTTAATTTTTCCGGGTTTCGTTATTTTACGGCTTTTTTATAAGTAACCTTTTTTTTTAATTTTTGTTCGAATTTATCGAGCCTTATTTATATCTTTATATACAGCGCGTTAAGCTATTGCATTTATCGTTGTTATCGGCGTACTATTCCTTTAAGCCGTATTAATTTTTCTTAGTTTTTTTTTCAATTTTTCTTTATCTAATAAATTATTTTTTTATGTTTACGACTGCATTTTATCGTACGTCGTTTTAGTTATCGTTCTAAAGATTTCCTGTAAACTGACGTATTTTTTTTGATAATTTTCCTTTTGTAAAAGTCGGCCGTAAATATTAATTCGAAATAAAGGTCCGTAATAACTTTTTAATAATGCTTTTTTACCGTACGCTGGATTAATTCCTTTTCCGTTTGGTGGTTATATTATCTATAGTAATAAAAAGGGTTTTTTTACGGGCATTACTTTTTTTCGGGCCAATTTTCCGTTTCGGCCAATTACTGGACATCTTTTAGGATTATGGTTCGAAGTTGTCGATATTATTATTCGTCGTTTTTGTTATGCCCGGTACGGTTTAAAAAGTTAAATCCCTTATAGTATATGCGGGTAATTCGTACGTAAATATGTTATTTTTATTTTTCGTAATCGGGATATTCTTGTCGTCGACAATATATGATATATATTTTGCCGTATCGATCGGGGGTTCCGGAACAGATTTCCTTTGTCCAATCCTGGTATTCGCGTAATTATCCTTGTAACGCTTTTTGCCGTACTCGTAATATTTATTAAGTTAATTTTTTGGTTTTTCGCATCCCTTATTAAATTTTTTATCGTAATAATCCCTATTGGACTTTTTGCTATAAGCCTAATTCGTATTTGGCTTGGATTATATTAATAATTTTATTATCGTTTCTTTAGTTATTTCTGGATTGTCTCTCCGGTATAAGGGTCCAGTTATCTTATTATAATTTTTTAGGCTTTTTGTATTTATAAGTTTTGTGTCCTATTTTGCTATAATTAAAATATTTAATCTGGCTCCAATTTTGTCTGTAGGTAATGCCGAATTCCATAAGTCCTAATGCCGTTCTATGAGAAATAATGGATGCGTCTTATTTTTTCCCCTAATTAAACTTATATTCCGAATATAAAGCATATTATCCTTTTTGTTCCTATCGTTTTTTAAACTGTCGATTATCAATTTTAATTATTTTTACGATATACCGGTCCAAGGTAATTAATCGTTTAATTTAAATAATTTTATTTTTTATATTATCTTTTAACCCTTTATAAAATATGTCGATAATGATATCGGCTTTGTTATTTTCTTATCTTGCCTTAACTGCAAAACTTTTAAAAGTTACGGCATATTTAGATATAAGTTTTTTCTGTTGGAATTATAAGAATTATTAAACCGTTAATCGTTTTTTATCCGGATTACCAAAATTATTGCATATTTTGTTTTCGAAATTAATGTAAGTTAAAAAAATCTTATTAGTAAAATTTTCCTTATTTATTTTTTTTATTTTTAAAACTTTTTTATAATAAGTTTAAATTAATTAGCCATATTCCTTATTAGGCATATTCTTATTATTAGGACCATATCCGCTAAGTTATTAAGGTTTAAAAAACGAAAGTAAATTTGTACTTGAATTCAAAAGGTTTAAGGGTTACCTTTTTTATCGTAAGGTTCTGATTTTTTTGGCTTTATACAAACGAGAAAGGGTTAGGTAAGTATAGCCCTAAGTTATCGAACTTTTTTTTTCAGCTCCCGAATTCGAGCCTAAAGCTATTGCGTAAAGGTTTCCTAAGTGCTGGTCGACATTTTGATAATATTGAATATTGCTTAATATTTAACGGTATTATTAAATAAAAACTTATAACATATAATGGCTAAGCGGTTTAACCAATTATTAAACCTAAGTCGTACGGGTTTATGTTGGCAAAAGTATCGTGGGAATCTAAATAATGGATATAAGAACGTATTACGTTTTGTAATATTAAAGGTACCTTAGGTAACGAATTATTATTATAAGCTGAAATTATTTAAATTATGGAATTAATAAACGTATATATTTTATTTCTGGCTTAAAGTGCTTATTATGGCTTAACGACATTTTTTCAGTTGAGTTCCCTTGAGCCCCTTTAAGCCCCCTCTAGTGCTCATTGGGCTTAAGCCCTTTCGACCAATTAGGGCCCTTAAGTCTTTTGAGCCAGTCACGTGATTTCTTGGCTGGGTCGGGGTTTGGTTCTTCAGGACCCCGACCGTTTCCAGAAGCCAAGACCGTCAGGTCATAACACTTTAAAATTTCTTTTTCTCCTAGTAAATTTTTCGTATCTATTTAATATATTTTTCGGTATATCTAAATATCGCTTTCGTAAGTCCGAATAAGGATTTGCCTTAATTCATTTAATTAAACTTGAAAATTTTAACGCGATATTTTATTTTTTTTGTTCCGTTCGGCATCTTAATTACCAGATAATAAACGGGGTTTTTTCGTTATAAGGAATATGTTTATAGAGGTCGTTTGTACGACGGAACGAGAATCCCTATTTCTATAATTAATTATTACATCGTAAAATCGAAGAAATTAAAAAAAGAAAAGTTAAAGGCCGAAATCTCTTTATCCGAAATTTTTACGTATTTTTCACGTATATCTCTGTTTGTTTTGTTAAAGATCAGAGTAAGAGGAACAATACGGGTATGTTAAGAACCAGTCTAAAGCTTGCCCTTCTTTCCTAAAAGGGAAGTAAGCAACTACCTATAAAGCAATTACTCCGTACCTGCCTTATAGCAATTTCGTAAGAATAACGCATAAAATACTTGGCGTCTCCTTTATGATGCGCATATTTCCTTAGCATACTTAGCCCCTGACAAAGCTCTCCTCCCCTAGGCC
This sequence comes from Monosporascus cannonballus, assembly GCA_004154925.1. Lineage (NCBI taxonomy): Eukaryota > Fungi > Ascomycota > Sordariomycetes > Xylariales > Monosporascus > Monosporascus cannonballus. The sequence continues at coordinate 41,835 of QJNS01000087.1, forward strand.
TTTGCCCCCAAAGGCCTAACTAAAACTGCTTTATTACATGCTGTAACTGGTAAGTTATCCCCGCTGGGGGGCCGCAACGTCTTCGTAACGAACGGGGGTTAGATAATAATCCGTAATACGACGTAATAAAACGTAATTTATATAATGTTTTTTTTCATACGGTAATATATCTGGGAGAATTCGTAACGAAGTAGCCGAAATGCCGAAAATTCTGCCGGCAGAAAATCCTTACCGCTTTTGAGTAGACCGTTTTTAATATATATAAACCTTTTTTTCCCCTTTACCTAGCTTTTTTTTAAAAAATATTTTTACGTTTGTTAATATGTAACTTGGTATCGGTTCGTAACGGGTTCGCTTTTTTAAGTTCGCTGCAGGCCTTTATATATTTCTGTTATTAATTAATAACGAAATAAGTTTTTATTTATATTTCGTTTTCAATTCGGTTTTTTGCATTTTTGATATAATTTCTTACGAACTTTTTTAACCTTAAAATAGCCTTTCCTAAAAAAATAAGTACGTATTTTATAGGTATTTCTCAATATTTTTTTTCTTTTTCGTTAATAGTTCGTTTTAAAGCCGCCTGCGAAATTCCGTATTTTCCTTATATTATAATTATGGTTCGTACGCCGGCCTCTCGTTATAAAATTAATAAGGCTTTAAAAAGCATTAATAAATATATTATCTTTTGAAATCATAATAAGGTTATAATAAAGGTAAATCTTATGCTTTATTATTATTCGGAAATGGCATTATTAATTTATAATAACTGGTTCCGGGTTCTTTTTATGCATTCGTATTCGATTTCGCCGAAACGTCTCAGAATTTTTCCAAAGTCCAGGCCGTAAGCGAAAGTAAAACCAAGGTTTTTAAGGAAAATCATATTTTCCATAAGGCCGAAATAAATTCTTTTCGAACCTTTAATAAATTTTTTTAATAACGTAACGTATAAGCAGAAAAGGCTTAAATTAATACTAAACTCAAATTTGATAAGATTTATTAAGCATAAAAAAAACTATAAATAGTTTTCGTTATTATTACGTATCCAATCGTACGGTTAATTCGCTATTAATTCGGCCTCGATTTTTTTGCGGTTAACGCGGGTACTTTTCACGTCCGTTACTCGGAATTTTTGCCGGGTAATAATATTATTATTTTAATTTTATAATTTGCTTTTTTATAATTTTTTCAAAAGGATACTAAATAAGTAAAAAATACTTATGCCGTTTTGGGCATAAATATTTAATAACTTTTTTCCTTTAATTATTATGAACCTTTTGCAAATAGGCAAATTAAGTATATTATTAAAATTGCCGAATAATACGTTATTTTCACCGAAAAAGATAATTTAAATATAAATAAAAACAATAAATAAGGTAACGATAACGCTTAAATGCCTTTACATTAATTAAGTAGTTTCCGTTTCGATATCGTTATTAGCTAGATTTAAGTTTTGCTTCGAAATACCCGATAAACCGTAAATACTTTATTAAAAAATAAATATATTTAAAGGCCTGAAGGTACTGCTTTTAATAAATAATAAGTAATAATTAACGTTTTTTTATATTACGACTTTTTTGTTATAACGCATTCATTTTAGGGATCCTTTATTTTCTTTAATTTGTTCTGTTTTAATAACGTTTTATACGAAATAATAAATTTTTCTATTAAATAATTGCACAAGTTTTACGTATTTTTTTAAAAGGGAAACATTTTTATTTTATAAGATATTATTTATTACTACGGCTTTTTCGGTACATCAGAACTTTTTTTATTTTCTAGTATTTTTCGTTTTTATATCGAAATTATTTTTCCGTTTTTTTTTTCAGAGTTACCTTTGTAATACTACGGCTTTAGTAATAATATAGGAATAACGTTATAAAATTTATCATATAAAAATAAAAATCGTATTTCGTAAATTAATTTTGAATCCATAATTTTCGTAATTTAAAAAGGTTTAATATATTTATCGGAAAACCTCTTACTAGGCCTTTGTTAATTAATATGTTTAGTAAAAACTTTCACTTATTTTTCCTTTCGAAATTTCTTCGTTAAGTAGCTTTTGTTATAATACTTTTTATATGCATTTTAGACCTTATAAAGTTGCTTTTGTAAGGTTTTTCTTTTTTTTGTATTATTATAATCTTTTTAAGTTAATTTAATAAACCTAACGTTTTTAAATTATTTTGGGGTAAAAAAGATATTTTGCGGAATTCATAACGTATATCCGAAAAGTGCTTTAATTAATAATATTTTAATCGTTAAACCATAATTGTTATTATATATAAATTGCCTTACAAATAAATATAACGTTTAATTTATTTAATTTAAATCGTAAAATATTCGTAAATAATATTTTAAACATTAATTGTAACGTTCCCTTTATTTATTTATTTACAAATAAAATACTATATTTAATTTTTATTTAATTATAAATAATTCGCAAAAAGTTTTTTTAAAAATTATTCGTAAATAAAAAGTTACAGTTAAAAACTAAATTGTCGGGCGTATTATGTTAAATAAAAATATAATGAAAAGATATTTCGATAAAACCGTTAACAATATATTTCGTCGTTATTGCAATATTATAAGTATATTTTGTTATTTTATTTATTATAACGAAAATACCGTTATAACCTTTTTCGCTGTACGGTCTTATAAATAACAGTAGGCTTATAATAAAGTTCATATTAATTTCCTTAAACGGGCAATCCGGAATCGGTAACGAAACGAATTTTTCGTAAGTCGATATTACGCCGCTTTAAATCTTTGGCATTCCGAATAATATTTTAAATAATCCTTAATATTTTGCTTTGGGGCCTCCTAAAAGTAATACCGAATTAACTATTTATACGTTTTTATATCGCCGAAATAATCGGTTATAAAAAAGTTATAATATTAACTAATAAGCTCCTAACGTAAATCCGGGTTATATAGTATATAAATTGCGCCTTTATATTATAATAAGTTATTATTTTCCTTAACGTATTATAATTATTTGCCCGTTACGTATCTCTTAAAACGCTTAATTTTCCATATTTTGCCAAAGACGAATTTATTTTTTTTGCTACAATTCAAAAATCAAAATAGCTACCGGGCCTTTTTCCGGCAATAACGCTGTTTCGATAATGTTATTAACGTTTTGCTACCGTAAAACGAATAATTTGCAACCTGCAATCTTAGCCAATATATACCTTACCTTTTTAAGTACGTCTCCGATTGCCCTGTTCTCGGGCCTATATACATATTTTTTAACGTAATATTTGCAACTTTTCTGATAAGTTAACAGATATTCGCAATTTCAAAATTCGATTAAGGTATTTTTATCTTTAATATTTCTCTTATTATTTCGATATCGTTTTTTTAAACTTTTTTTTCGTTATTTTACAACAAGTTAAATTTCCTTAATAAATTATTAGTTAATTTATTTTTCCCTGGCCGGAATATAATAACGAAATCGACCGCCGCGAAATAATTTAATTATTTTAGTTATTTCGTATTAAGCCGTTATTTTGATTTTAAATATTTAAGGTTAAAATAATTTGTAATAGTTTTAACGGAAGATTAAGAATAGCTAATAAAATAACGTTATTTCTTAAAGGCGTCGACGATAGTTAGAAATTCGTTATTTCCTATAACCTAACGAATGTTTTCCGGCGTTATTTTTCGGGACCTAAATATTATTAGATATTAACAGTTTCTATAAAACTGGAATATAACTGCCTTAATAACTTTCCCGGACGCGTTTATTTCGATGCGAATAAATAATAACGGATTAAAATGCCGGAATATTTTCTTTATTACAAAGGTTATTTAAAATATTTTAAACGTTATTTTCTTATAAAGAGATAATTATGCGGGCCTTTTGGCCTTTGTGCGAAATCGATCCGTTAACGGTATAAATATTTTTATATAATTTTTAATAAATTTTCGATAATATCCTATAAATCTTAAAAAAGCTTGAATATTATAAACGCTTTTCTGTAATTGCCAGGTTTTAATGGCCTTAAGGTAATTTTTTTTATCTTAATATTATTCGGCAAAATCTAAAATTTAAAAAAAGAATGTAAAAATATGTAAAATTTATATTTATTTATATTTGCGTAAAAGTTTTATTCTTTTTTAAAATTTTTCAATGTTTCGCGGACATATTATTCGTATTTTCTTAAGTCCTTATTATATATTAGTATATTGTCGAGGCAAATTATATAAATGTTACTTATTAAACTTGGTAACGTTTAAATAATATATATCTGGAACGTAATTAAGGTATTAAAAATTTGAACGGTATTATTAAGTATTTAAAATAGCTATATTTTGTTTTAAAAGTAATTTTTTATTCGTTACCTTTTTTAATATGTATTCGGCGGTACGTATTCTTTAGGTCCAATTTCGTATATATACGGGCAGCTGCTAAGCGGTCTAGGATTTTTTATATTAGTAATAACGAAATACACTTTTTGCGAATTATCCGATTAAGCCCTTTAAAACTAACATAAAAGCGTAACGTACTTTTTTTCTTTAGGGCAAATAACATAAGGGCTCCGGTTAAATTATTATTTCACCTTATCTATTTTTTTATTATTTTTAAAAATTCTTTAAAAACTTTCAGTTCCTTTTTTAAAAACGGGTAAAAAGGGCCTTAAAGAAGGTTTTTTTCGTCATATAAATTTATTACATATTTATATATTAAATATTCCGGTCATTTAATAGTCACTTTTTTAAAAAAAGATATTAACTTAATTATTATAATAATTTGTTTCGTATGTTTCGTATTTTTTAGTATAGACTTTTTATTCTTTTTGTCCGGTATTGCAAATATAATAACTGTAATAATTATGGCGAAAATATTGTTTCGTAATTTTTCGTTAAATTAACGAATTTAATATTTTTGGGTTTAAATCAATACCTTTATTAAAGTAATAATTAATTAATAACGGGTTTCGTTTTTCGAAATTATAAAACTTTTAACATAATATCCGGTTTTTTTGTTTTTACGATAATAAAACGATAATTTTTTAATTTCGTAATATTAAATAAACTTATAATTTGTATCCCATAATATAATATATTATTATATCCTAATAAAATTATTTACGTAAATCTTTAATTTCGGTCTGGATTTTAATTAAAATAATTAATTAGTTTTTTCGAATATTTTACAATATATAATGTTATAATTTATCCCCGAATTCATTTAATTATAAAAAGTTATTTATTAATTTCCTTTATGTACTTTTAAAAAATAATATAAATACAACAAAGAATATTTTTTATTTGCGGAAATTATTTATAAAACTTGAATTAATACCTATCGAAAGTTTTTTCGGGTAGTTTATTCGGAAATAAACCTTTTTGTCATAGTTAAAATACGTCGTTTCGAAGCAGTTATTAAGTATATACCCTTTTTTTTAATATAATAGCCGTATATAAACTTTCGGGATACGTTGGTTATCCTTTAGTCTTTCTTAAGGTATTCGAATTTATAATAACTTATTTTTCCGTATCCGAAATAAGCTTTTTATTATATTTTTAAGGGTCTTTTGCAAACTATTATCGTATCTATTATACAGCTTAAGCTCTATAACGGCTACGAACTTTAAGTTAGTTATTAAACCTCGGGAGGATATCAATCTGTTCGTAACGTAAAAAGAGCTTTTAAAATAGAGGCCCGAGATAACGATTTTATATTTAAGGTTTTCCGTAAAACAATTACGGATACGAAATTAGTTATATAAGAATATAGCCGCGTAATAAAACGACTTATTAAGGAAATAATATTATTCGCCCATAAAAACGTAATAAAAATTTATTTATATCGTTAATAAAAAACGTTAATTGTTTTATCGGATTTTTAAAATATTATATCGAATTTTGCGTTAACGAAATCAAATCGCTATATCGTATTTCCAAAAGAATTTTCGAAAACTATTTTTAAGCCAGGCTAATTTATGGAACAAACGTAACGGAAATTTCGTACTCTAACTTTTGCGGCCTCGTTATTTTCCTATAATTTTTTAATAAATATCCGTAAGCGAATTAAGTATAACGTACGCCAGCACGTAATTTATTCCGTAAGGTCATAACAAGAATTCTTAATTTTCAAAAGTAATATCTAGGTAGGTCGCAAATTTATATATTTTAAGTAAGTTTTGCCTTAATATTTCAAATTAGGCAAGGTCGAAAGTAATATATTTCTTCTCCTTATTTTTTGCCAAATTTTAATTCGTTCGTTAATAAGTAACGTAAATCCATTAACGCTTAAACCTATCGGAGGTATATAATCTGCAAATACCATAATTCTTTAAATCCTTATAACAAAGACATTATTAAACATTATAAAACCTGGCCCGGAAAAAATATGCGAAAAATACGTTACTTTATTATTAAAAATACGTAATATACCGCTTAATTATTAAACCTTACCGTTTAATTTTAAACGTTATTATTTCTTCGTAAAAATCTTTTATAAATACTGTTACATTTTTTTCAAACGGTCGTTCTCGTTATCCAATACTTAAATTTCTTTTTCGTACTTACGAAGTCATCGCCGATACCCAAATAAGGTAAATTCGGGCTTTAAAATTTAAATAAACCCAATAACCGGGATAACCGGTTTATTATCGTACGTAATCGTAATTATATCGCTTATTTCTTACGGTTTGATCGAAATAAAGAAATTTTAATCTGTTATATTTTGTTATAGATTAAAATAAAAGGAATAATACGGGTATATTAAGGACTAGTCGGAAATTTGCCCTTTTTCCCTATGAGAGAAATAAGTAATTACCTATAAAGCAACTACCCCGCACCTGCCTCGTAGCAATTGCGTAAGAATAACGCATAGAATGCTTGATATCTCCTTTATGATGCGCACACTTCCTTAGCACACTTAGCCTCTGATAATATCGTTAACGCTAATACCACTAATCCTAAAGTATAAAGCTTATTAATTATGCTTTTTGATCCTTAAACGGTTTTAACGATTATACCAATTTAAAATTAATGTTTATAATCGAAATATAGATTTCGGGTAAGGTGGATATTATTAATTAAAATATAATGGACTAAAGATTTCTCTTTTTAGATCTTATAGATTAAAATGCTATTATTTCCGGTGGTTCCGTCGTTACTAATAAAAGTTCTTTAATAAGCGCTGGGCGCCAATTAGATTCTTGGCGGGTTCTTAGGGATTTTCGGAATCCGGATAATTTTTCCATTTAATTAGGTATTAAGGAAGTCCGTTTTATTTTCGTATATCGAAAATCTTTTTAACCTTATATACTTGTTCGTTTTCTATTTTTATATTTTTATGCGCTATATACCTTAATTATATCTATTATTAATTGGAATAAAAAATATAAAAAACTAAATACAATTTAACCTTCGAAAAGAATTCCAATTAATAATTCTTTTTAAGATTTTTTGGCAACTTTATATAGAACGATATATTTAAAATTAAGTTATTTTGTTTAAACATTTTTTATAATTAAAAAAATTATTTATATGTTTTAAAAATTCATCGTTTTAGTCATTTTTAATTATAATATTTATGTATTTGATTAAGTACGAATTTTAATTTAATTCGTATTTCTTAATGTAATGATCGTAATTATTCCTATATAAAATTTATTTTAGCATTAATTATATTGTTATCGCGTATTTCTTTGCAAACTTCTAAACTAAAACCAAAATCCGCATTTGCAGATATGATTTTGATATTTTCGTAATAACTGGTGTTATAAGCCAGTTATTTTATTTTTAATTAATATAATATTATAACTATATTTCTAAAACTAAATTAATTAATTTTTTTATTTATCTGTTTAATGTTTAAAAACCTGAAATAATATATAATTTAGGTCGATCTATATTATAAGGTCGTATTAAAATTTAAATACAAATATCGATCTTTTATGCGAAATAACTTTTATTAGCAATCGGTTAGAGTTAAAAATATATTTAAAAAAATATATATTATTCATTCGATATATATATCCCAATCTCATAATAGAAAATATGGAAATTTCGTAAATCGATTAATAATTACAAATATATTATTATAAAACATTTTTATAATTAGATCTTGAAATAAAACAATTTAAAAATAAAGTCGAATAAAATTAAATATTATGATTATTTTGCAACTGATAAAAATTATATTCTTTCGTAAAGCTTATCGTCGAACTTTTATTCTGGCGCAAATACTTTATTACTATATAATATTTTATATACTTAATTTTATGTTAAGACAAGAAAATATATCCGTTAAAGCCGCTTTAAGATTTTGTATATTTCTAGATATTTATGTAATTAATATTCGTATATGTTTCGTACTATATATTTCTGCCATCTTTCTAAAATTTATATTTTGTTCGTTTTTTTGGTTTTTTGAGAAATTATTAAGATATTACTGGGTTTTCTAATACGTATTAGAAGGTATTGCTCGAATTATCGTAATTTGTCAAACGCGTAAATATCTTTCCGTAATGGTATTAAAAATTATGTGGCTAATTTTAATTTATTTTTTTTCAAAGTTTGCTTGCTTAAATAAAGTATCGGTTGGGCCGCTTTTAAACCCTTTTCTTTAAATAATATTGAAATTAAAATTCGGTAATTCTTTGGCGAAACGAAGTTATTGTCTTATAAGTTCTTTTGTTATAATAAAATAAATAAGAATTTAATAATTCGTATAAACCTTAACCTGGTAGAAATTTCCTTTTAAGAAATGTCTAAATTTTTGAAATACCACATTAATGGCCATATATTCCTTATTTAAAATACCGTAATTAAATTCGGCTTTTTTCAGCTTATCTAAAAAAATAGAATAAGGTATAATTTGTCTTAATTATTTCGTTATTTAATTAGTAGACTTAATGCATAATCCGATATATCGGTTTTTAATTTAATAAAACGTATTAAATCGTATATAATTAATATTAGCTTGTTAATAATTATATTTTTAATATCTTAAAACGCTTTTCTTATTTCGCGCGATTATTTGAACCTTTTTTGTAAAATTAATTAAAAGTGTAATTATGCTGCTAAAGTTCCGGATAAATTTCCTATAATAATTAATGAATTTAAAAAATATTATATTTGTTTAATTATTATTAATATTTATTATTTTATAATTATAACGACTTTCTTTAATATATTATAATATATTCTGAAAAAATAACATGTTCTAAATATCTTGTTCTTTATACGTAAAATTAACATTTTTCCACGTTAACAAATAACCTTACGTTTTATAAAGTTTAAAGAACTTTATGAACTTATTTTATATATGCTTTTTCCGGTTTTTAAAAAAAATAAAAATATTATCAAGGTAATATACGACGAAAATATCAAGGTATTTTCGTGATATATAATTAATTATTCATTAAAAGATTGCTAGTACCTTCGTAAATCTTATTAGTATAACTAAATATTCGAATAATCTGTAGTTTGTTTTAAAAGTTATTTGGTATTCATATTCTTTTTTAATTTTAAGAAAGTTATATCTATTTTTAAAATCCAATATTATAAACTATTTAGTTCCGTAAAATCGGTTTTTTATTCCCATAATTAGGGGTAATAATATTTAATTTTTAATATTAAATTGTTTAGTTATTGATAGTTAATTACAAATCGCAATTTTTCGTTTTTTTAGATACAAAGAATATTAGATATCGTGCCGGTGATTTCGAAGGTTAAATTTATTCTTTTTATAACCAATTTTCTAGGTATTTGTTAAGAATATGTAATTTGTTTTTGCTAAGGTTGTAAATAAGATAAAATGTCGTCGAAAACCTTTGCTTAAGAATTATTGTATAATTTTATTTGCTATGTTTTAATAATTTGGTAGTAATTTCTTCTTAAAAAGTTACTTATATCGATAATATTATGATAATGTATTAATTAAACTTTCTGATTTTTAAGGTTATTACTGTAAATCATTATTTAATTACTTTTATTTCGCTTTAATAATAATAATAATATATAGTATTTTTTAATATCTTTTCTTTTTTTTATATTTTATCTCTTTACGTAATAAGGCTTTTATCATATTTTTATACTTGCATTCGTTGTTATTTTCGGTCGAATATTAAAATCTTAATTCTTTTTATGCATTGATAAGGTTTAAGGTAAACTTTATCTAGCTAATACCTTTATTAATTTAAATTCCGTATTACCGTATTTATAGTAATCCTAAAATCATATCGTAATTTCTAAATAGAACGATATCGAAATTAATTATCTGGTATTATCTTTAACTAGAAATCTCGAGATAATTAATTTTGCGTATAATCTTCCCGTTATCGTAAGCGAATTCCTACCCTTCGACATTCCTTTTTATATAAGGTTTTAATTTATATTTTTATAATACTTTGAAGTTACTACTTATATTTAATATAATATAATTTCCGTTTGAAGCTCCGTAATTTACCGTTACGGTATATCAGTACGTTCTAATTCGTATATCTAAAATAGTAAGATTGTTAACGGCTTTTATCGTCGCGTTTAAAGCCCTTTTTAAAACTTTTCCTTAATTTCTTTAAGTTTTATTATTTTACGGCTTTTTTATAAGTAAATTGTTTCTTTTAACTTCTTTTCGAATTTATCGAACCTTATATATATTTTTATACATAGCGCGTTAAATTAGTATATTTGTTATTATTGTCGTCGTATTAGAATTTCGAATTATATTAGTAATTTTTGGGTTTGTTATAATTTATTTCCTTGTCAAGTAAATTATTTTCTTATGTTTTTAACTATATCCTATTATACGTCGTATTTATGTGACGGCTAAGGGGTTTAACCAACTATGAAACCTTAGTCGTACGAGTTTATATTGACAGAAGTATCGTGGGAAACTGAGCAATAGATACAGTAACGTATCACGTCTCGTAATACTAAGAGTGCGAAGGGTTAATGTAAACGATTAATATTAATAAGTATTATAAGCTGGTGCTATCTAAACTATGGAAATAATAAGCGTATATATCTTGATCCGGCTTACTAGTTTACTACCAGTAAATTGGTAATCCGATTTACTGGCTTATCACCAGTAAGTTAATAATTCATTACGTAATCTGCCTTACCGCGCACTAATAATTAAATCGTAGCAGACCGTTTCTGGAGATCGTAATTTGTTAGGTCATAATACGATTTTCTCCTTTGACAAATTTTGCCCTTAAAATTTCTTTTCTTTTAGTATATTTTTCGCGTTCGTTGAATTATGTTATTTGGTGTATTTAAAGGTCGTTTTTGCAAATCTAAATAGCGTATTATTTTGGTTAATTTAATTAAACTTAAAGATTTTGACGCGATATTTTGTTCTTTTTATTCTGCTCGATAACGTAAGGAAACATGGAAAACTGTATAAAGTTTGATCTTAGAAAAAAATTCGAGTTAGTAATTGTTTTTTAAGATCTTTTTGGTAATCTTTTATGGACCGATATATATGAAATCGAATTTTTTGTTAGATTATTTTGTGTAAATATTTTTTGTAACTAAAAGGACTATCTTCCCCTTTTCGAAAGTTGGTTTTTTTAATTTTTTCCGGTTATAATATTTGCTTATCTGGTTATGTACGAATTCCAGTTTTATTTTTATTTTTTAGTATAACTATTTAAGCTATTCCGACGTAAACATTACTTTGATATTGATTAGATCGTCGTCGTATATTTCTTTGTAAGTTTTTCAACTATAAATATAGTTAAAATTCACAAGTATTATTTTGATGTTTTTATAGTAATTAGTATTCTAAGCTAATTATGCGACTGGCAATTTTTCAACCCAGTTTTTGTGTTTATAGTTAATATAATATTATAAGTAAACTTTTAAGATTTAATTCGTTTATTTTATTTATTTATTTGTTTCAGATTTAAATACGTAAAATAAATTATAATTTAAGCCGATCTGTATTATTAGGCCTTGTTAAAATTTAGATACAAATATCGATGGTTAATTTAAAATAATTTCCATTAATAATCCGTATATATTAAAACTGTATTTAAAGAAAATATATGCTATTTATTCGGCGTCCGTATTTTCGTAATATAATAAAAAATAAGAAGATTTCGTAAATCGGTCGACGATTACGAAAATGTTATTGTAATGTACTTTTGTAATTAGATTCTTTAACTTAGGAAATTTGGTAATAAAGTCGAAAATGATTAAATACTATAGTTGTTTTACGATTAGTAATAACTGTAATTTTTGGTATAGCTCATGTCGTCGAGCTTATATTCTGGCGCAAATATCATATTATTATATGATTTTTTATATCCTTAACTTTATTGTAAAAAAATAATATATACGTTAAAGCCGTTTTAGGGTCTTATAAATCCTTAAATATCTGTATAATTAATGTTCGTATATATTTTGTACTAAACCTTTCCGATATTCTTTTGAAACTTTTATTTTTTCTATTCTTTAGTTTTTTTGGAAAACTATCGTTATATTACTAGATCCTCTAATACATATCGAACGGTACAGCCCGAATTGTCGCAATTTATCGCAAACGTAAATATCTTTTTATGGTAATATCAAAATTTATATGGCTAACTTTAACCAATTTCTTTTTAAAATTTGGTTACTTACTTAAAATATCGGCTTTGTTATTTTTTGAACCCTTTTTATAAATAATAATGAAATTGAAGTTAGCCAATTTTTTCGCCTAACGAAATCATCGTTTTGTAAATTCCCTAATCGTAATAAATCGGGTAAGATTTTAATAATCCGTATAAACCTTAACCCAGTATAAATTTCTTTTTAAAAATTTTCTAAACTTTCGGAATGCTATAATAATAGCCATAAATTCTTTATCTGGGATACCGTAATTAAACTCGGTTTTTTTTTAAGTTATATGAAGAAAAATCTAACAAGGTACCATTTACCTTAATTATTTTATTATCCGATTACCGCATTTAACGCGTAATCCAAAATATCTGTTTTAAATTTAACGGGGAGTACTGGATCGTATATAATTAATATTGGCTTATTAATAATTGTATTCTTAATATCCTAAAACGTTTTTTTTATTTTAAACGTTTATTTAAACTTTTTCTTTATAAAATTAATTAAAGGTATAGCTATTTTGCTAAAATTCCGGATAAGCCTTTTGTAATAATTAACAAATCTAAAAAATACCTGCACTTCTTTAACCGTAATTAACGTCAGTTATTTTATAATTATAGCGATTTTCTTAGAATTTATTTTAATATATCCTAAAGTAAAAATATGTCCCAGATATTCCATTTTCTATACGTAAAATTAATTTTGTTTACTTTAATAAATAACTTTGAGTTTTATAAAGCTTAAAAAACCTTATAAACGTATCCTGCATATGCTTTTTTCCGTTTCCGAAAAAACGAAAATATCGTCGAAATAGCAAATAACGAAAGTATCGAGATATTTTCGTAATATATAGTTATTTATTCGTAAGAAAATTATTATTGCGTTTATAAATCCTATTAGCATAATTAGGTACTTAAATAGTTCGTATTTCGTCTTCAAGGTTATTTTCTATTCGTATTTTTTCTTAATTTTAATAAAGTTATATTTATTTCTAAAATCGAATATTATAAATTCTTTGGTTCCGTAAAGTTTGTTTTTTTATTTCTGTAACCAAGGGTAATAATATTCAATTTTTAATAATAATATTATTTAGTTCTCGATAATTAACCACAAATCGCAATTTTTCGTCTTTCTTTAATGCGAAAAATATTAGATATCCTGCTGGCAATTTCGAATATCGAATTTATTTTTTTTATAACCGATTTTCCAGATATTTCTTAAAAATGCGTAATTCGTTTCTGTTAAGGTTATAAATAAGATAAAACTTCGTTAAAACATTTTTTAAGGATTATTTTATAATCTTATTTATTATGTTCTGGTAATTTCATATTAAACTTCGTTTTGAAAATTGCTTATATTTATAGTATTATAATAATATATTAATTAGATTTTTTGATTTTTTAGTTTATTATTTTAAATTGTTATTTAGCTGCTTTATTTTCGCTTTAATAATAATAACGGTATGTCGTATATTTCTTTGATGCTTATTTCTTTTCTTATATTCTGTCCATTTAGGTAATAAGATTTCTGTCGTATCCTTATGTTTGCATTTATCGCCATTTTCGATTAACTAATAAGAATTTAAATCTGTTTTTTATCGGCTAATAAAATAGAATGTAAACCTTACTTAATTAATTCCTTTAATAATTAATATTCCGTACTGGCGTATCCATAATATTTCTAAAATTATATCGGAATTCCTAAATAAAACGATATCGAAATGAATTATTTGGTATTGTTTTTAAAAAAAATCTAGAAATAATTAATTTTACGTATGATTTTCCCATTATCGGAAGCTAATTTCTAATTTTCGGTATTCGTCGTTGTATAAGGTTTTAACTTATATTTCCATAAAAATTTAAACTTATTAACCATATTTCATATAATATAATTTCCGCTTCAAGCTCTATAATCTACTATTACGATATACTAATACGTTTCGATTTATATATCCAAAATAATAAGGTTATTAACGGTTTTTATCGTTACATTTAAAGCCTTTTTTGGAAATTTCTTTTTACTTTTCTAGATTTTGTTATCCTGCGGCTTTTTTATAAATACCCTTTTTTTTAATTTTTATTTAAATTTGTCGAACTTTATTTAAGTTTTTATATTTAATACGTTAAGTTACTATAGGTATCGTTATTGCCAGTATAGTATTTTTTGAACTATATCAATTATTTTTAATTTTGCCGTAATTTATTTTCCTATTAAATAAATTATTGTTTCATGATTTTGATTATATTCTATTATATGTTATATTAATTATTATTCTAAAGTTCGCTTATAAATTAACGTATTTCTTTTTTGATACCCTTTTTTTTCGTAAACCCTTTAATAAATATCAGTTGAAAATGGAAATATATCATAGCTTTTTAGCAATGTATTTTTATTATGTACTGGAGCAACTTTTTTTGCGTTTAGCAATTATATTATCCATAAAAGCAAAATGGGTTTTTTTGCAGGCATTATTTTTTTTCGGGCCAGCTTTTTATTTAGGCCAGTTAATAAATACTTTCTAGAGTTATTAATCAAAAATATTAATATTATTATTTATTATTTTTATTATTCCCGGTTCGGTTCGAAAAATAAAAATTTCATAATACATACGGGTAATGTTTCCATAAATATATTATTTCTATTTTTTCTAATCGGAATATTCTTGTCCGCGACATTATATGGTATACATTTTGCCGTATTAATGAAGTGTTCTAAGAAAAACCTTTTATATATAATTCTAGTATTTGTCTTATTATCCTTATAATACTTCTTATTATGTTCGTAATACTTATTAAGTTAATTTTCTAGCTTTTGGTATTTCTTATTAAATTTTTCGCTATGAAAAGCTTAATACCTACTTAGGCCCAATTATATTAATAAGTTTATTGCCGTTTTTTTTATATACTTTAAATTATCCCGTAAATACGGGTTTTTAATTATTTTAATTGGGTTTTTTTAAATACCTTATATTATGTTACCTTATGCCCAATTTTATTATAATTAAAATATTTAGTTTGGCTTTAATCCTTTCTGTAAGTAACCTCTAGCTCCATAAATCCTAATTTCGTGCCGTATAAAGTATTATTACGTCGAAAAACTTTAATATTAACCGTATATCGGAGTTTCTTATTATCTTTTCTTTTAATACCTTTAATACGCTAGACGTATTATCGATTGTCGATTTTTATTGTTATTGCGATATAATTCTGTAAATAATAAGGCTAATTAAAGTTAAAAAGTTTCCTATATTTCGTTTTTTAGGCCGTCAAAAAACTTAGCCATTGAATTTTCTTCTTTTTAATTTAACTTAAAAGCTAAATAAATTAATATACTGCCGTAACTGAATATTAATCTTTTTTGCCGTAATTATTAAATCTGCATTTCGGCTTTTATTTTTTCGTTTATTATTCCGAAAGTTTTCGTTAATATTTGCTTAAATTATTTGTAATCTTTATATATTTACATTATTTCCGGGTTTCGTTTTTAATTACTAAAATAGGGTATTTTTTTTATAACGGATTTACATTAAATAACCATATTTTCGAAAAATCGTCAGATCGCGAATTCGATTTGTATCATAAATATAATTAATTAAATAGTAAAATACTTACAATCTATTCGGCATTAAGTTAAAAATAATTATAACATAATCGAAATTCCGTCAAAAGGTTCTGGGTTAAGAGATTTAAGGATCTTTTCTGGTTCCTTAGTAAAATTCAGCTAAATAACTTAATTTGTTCGAAAAAGCCTTTTAATTTTGAAAGCCTTTTTTTGTTTAAAAAGAAAGGAGTTTTTATAAACGGCTTAAAGGATATTATAAGGTTATTATTATTTTTTAAGCTAAAAAAATACGTTCGTTTATAACGTCTAGGCGTTAAAAAGGTTTTTCGTAAAAATAGCGAAATTA
Source organism: Monosporascus cannonballus (assembly GCA_004154925.1). Lineage (NCBI taxonomy): Eukaryota > Fungi > Ascomycota > Sordariomycetes > Xylariales > Monosporascus > Monosporascus cannonballus. The sequence goes on from QJNS01000087.1 coordinate 58,306, forward strand.
TTTTTTTCTTTTTTGGATTTCATTTTATTATCCGGATTATTAAGAACTTAGTAAATGGGCTCTTCGGGCTATTTATTCGTAAACATAATATCGGCGATATTGCACAGATTTTAACGGTAATATTAAACAAAAACTTATAACGTATAACGCTTCAACGGTTTAACCAATTATTAAACTTTAATTATACGGGTTTCTATTAATAGAAATATCGAAAAATCTGAATAATAAATATAATAACAAATTATATTTCGTAATAGTAAAAAGGTTTTAATTTACGAATTATTATTACAAATTTATATTATTTAAATTATGGAAATAATAAACGTATATATTCTAATCCGGTTTATTAATTAATTATTAATAAATTAATATTCCGACTTACTAGCTTATTATTAGTAAATTAAAAATCCGGCTTACTAGCTTATCACTAATAAGATAGTAATCCGTTAAGTGGCATGCCCCACCGCGCACTTATGGTTGGGTCGTGGCAGACCGTTTCTGGAGACCGTAGCTCGTTGGGCCATAATAGCATATTATAAATGCATTAATATAAAGTTTTAAATAATAAAAGATAAAAGATATTCATATATAATTAATAATTAAAAAGTTAATAAACTAAGGTTTTAATGTTAAAAAGGAATAAGAAAAAATATTAATATTAAAATATAATATTTATAATATAGTGTAAAAATACAGAATATAAATATACAGATAATAAGAATATAAATAATAAACAATATAATATCCTATAATTAAGATTACATTTAAATATTTGAAAACTTTAAAACAATTAATAAATATAATATTAATATATTATAAATATAAATAAATCTTTTAGATAATACTGAATACGAAAATTAATAAAATATAAAAACTAAAATAACGAAATAGATTTAACACATTATTGACGAAGTTTTTTCCTTTAAAATTCTAATTAAAATATATAATACTTTTTTTAAAAACGGTTTTACATATTATATATTTGTTAAATATAAAAATTATAGCAAATTAAGCGTTTTAATCAATTGAAAATAAATAAATAATATTGTTATTAAAACTCAAATTGTCTATCTTTATTTATTAAAATAAGGATCTGAATATATAAAACGTAATATTTTATAATATTTAATATTAAAAACAAATAAAATATTTTCAAAATTAAAAATATTATAAATATAAAATGCTTTTTAAAACGAAATATATATTATTTAAATATATGTTTTTGTTTACATGTTTTGTAACTATATTTATAGGTTTTAACGGAAAATACGCTTTATACTATAAAGATACTCTTTTCAGTATATTATATGTTATCTTAACAATATTTCTATCATTTTTAAAGAATAAAGAAACCTATACGAACTATATTTAGAAAATTCTTAAAACTTTACAAAATATTCTGTTTTTAATTATCATTAAGAATTTATATTATTAAACAAAGATAGATTGATTAAATATATTATAACCTTAAAATATTAAAAACCATTTTTCAAGAACGCAATTTCAAAAATATAAATTAATAAATATTAATTAAGAATAAAAACATAAATATATTTTTTAGCATTTAGCAATCATTTTAAGATATTTATACAAAACTTTAGTAATATCATTATGGTTTTACTTCATTGAATTAAGACTTTTAAATATATATAATAAACTATATAAGTATAGTAAGAAATCAACAATATACTTATAGATTAATTATATTAATTATGTTGTATTTTGTTAGTTTTAAATAAACTCAAAAATGTCAAATTTATTTGCGTTTTTTTACTTAAGATATTTATAATTATTACAATAGCCTTTCCAAAATTCTAATATCCTTTAAAAAAGATATTTATAAATTTAAAGTTATACACAATATTTAAAATTTATATATTTCATTATAATGAAGAAGTTTTAAAAATAGATAAAAAATATATAAAATTATAAGGTTTCATTTATTATTGTTTACCAAATAATAAGAAAATAGCCAATTTAGTACTGTTAATATATACGTATATTTCGAAAAGTTTTAATTAAAGTTACTGCCAAAACGCATTTACATTTACGATAGGTTATAACAATATAGATGATCTTATACGATATATATTAAAAGATCTCGAAAAATAATAATAGAATTTTGAAAAACAACACGTTAAATCAATTATAAGATGTTCACGTTCATGATATAACTTTAATATAAAATATTCATAAATATTCATAATATAAATATTACAAGATTTACAAAACCTTAATATAATGTGCCTAATATATGTTTTCTAAAAACATTATAATTAAGAAAAGATAGTTATAATAAGATTTTTACAATAGAAATAAATATAAGAAATTTTGTAAAACTTTATACTTATTACAAACCGTTGAAAGAAATAAAAAATTCGGTTAGTTTAAATTTCATTATGAAAATACATAAACGGAACAATTAATATATTCATATTGTATATACACTTTTAATAAATACGAACTATATTATAAACTTATTCCGAATAAAAAGATGATTTTAATTTAAACTTTAATCAAATTGTTATAGCACAAATAAATTAAAATTATAAATTATTGAAGTCATAAAATACAAATATGAATTTCAAAAATATATTTACAAATGTAAATTAATTATTAATTAAGTATTAGATTAGTTAATTATATACTATAGAATTAACTTTAAATATAAGCATTTTGAAAGTATTAAAATAGTTCTAGTAAATTTCAATTTTAACTTTATATTTACTCTTTATAAAAACATAAATACTAAATTTGTTAATATTAAAATATAATGTATATTGAAATAATTTAGATATTTATTTAAAAATAAAAATAAAAACATGATTCATAGAGAAATAAATAAGTAAATATTCTGATAAAAACTAAAAAAGAAATATTTCGAAACCGCAATATGATTTGCTTTTTAATAAAAAGAATGTAAACGTAATAACTAAATGAACAATTGAATTTAAAATATATGAACTTAAATAAAATCAAGTAAAAAAACGTTAAAAAATGATTATTAATTAAACTTTTTAATTAAACGGAATTTCATTTTATTCTTTATTTTTTCGATTTAAATTAATAACGGATATTATTAAGTTTTATACGGAATAAAATAATGTAAAAATAAACAACGAAATTATATATAAAGTAGAAAGAGTTTTAATATGCGAAAAATACGAACTTAATTAATAATTAATTAAGTGAAAAACTTTTAAATTTTAATTTTTTAAAAACACCTTATAAAAACATCGTATAAATACTTAAGGCTCTATTAAAAAGCATTTATTAATTACACCAAAATTGTTAACAATAATTTTTTAATTAAAGTTATAGAACATAAATGAATTGAAGAAATTAACGAAAAACGTAATTATAATAATTGCAGATTTTATTTACTGTTGCTTGTATTATTTATTTATTGATTAATAGTTTTATTAAATATTTTCGTTAATATTATATATGTATGCGTTAGAGTGGCTTTTATGTGTTGTTCAAATTATAAAAGCTATTTTAAAGAGAGTTTTTCCTACAATATAAACGATTTTTTTAATATAATATAAATTATTACTCGAAAGGCAAAACGTATTATTGAGCGGTAATTCTTAATATATTTGTTATATTAATGGAGCTTTTTAAATATTTAATATTTTATATTATTTTTTGAAATAAGATATGGACGATATTTCTTCTAAAATAAATATAACAATATATTAAACTAAAATTTCTATTGTTTTAATTGAGATAAATATAAAGTTTACAATTCATGATACGATTTGCTATAATAAAAATAAGGTTTATAAAGACTAAAGTTTTATAACAGTAAAAGTTTTATAAAAAGAAATATTTTATTATACTACGAATTAAAGCCGGTTATAAAACGCGATTAGAATTATATAAACAAATTACATAATTTAAATATTTCTTAAGCTTGATATTTATATATATCTAAATAAAATGAATTATATTAATAAAATTATATTTTAATTTTTTCAAATCTAATTCATTTCTAATTATGTTCTCTAAAATATATATGTTTATTAAATTCGTAATATAAATAATTTAGATTAATAAAAATAATTCATTATTTAAAATATTTTTAAGTTTACAAAACCCAGTTAACTTGTTTTATTATTTAAATTCTTAAGATATTTTTATTAACGTACATCGAAATATGTTTAGTTTAATAATTAATTAATCTTTTAGTTATTATATATCTATTCTTTTTTTTCCATGTTGAAAAACATTTTTCTAAAGAAAAACAATAATATATATCGGTTAAAAATTCAATAAATTATTAAAACTGAAGCGTGTAAATTTATATTAATACAAATATCGTATAAGTATAAATAATAAAATAATTTCGTAATTTTTCTTTATATTAATAATACTTTATATTTTGAATTATTGTTGCAACATAATATTGTATAATTGCAAAATAATAAATATATATATTTATATAGAAATGCAAATAAATATTTTAATGTTTTCAATTTTTGTATTAATTAAGTAATATGTATATTTTGATTTTTTTAAATATATTATTACGGAACTGTATTTTATTAAAGTTTAATAAACATTATTTTTAACGTTTTAATTTATTAAGTAACAATATAATTATTTATAAAAATCTTGATTTAAAATGGTTTCATTCGATAAATTATTTTTTATTATATTTGTAGGTATAGTTAATAGTAAACTTTGTATTTATTCGAATTAAAACAGGACGTTTGTTTTTTTTATTATATTATATTATTACATTTAAACGTTTTAAAAAGAGTTATGTATATTATAATAAAACCTTTTTTTTGATATAAGCAAAATACATGCTTTATATTAAATATCGTTATAATTATTTAAATATGGTTTTTTGTTTTTTAAAACCTTTTAATCGAAAAAGGAATTATTAAGATTTAAATAATAAATAATATAAAAACGCGTTTTATAATTTCAAAAGAAATTAATTAATCAAACGTTTGAAAATTTGGCGCTAATTTATTATATTATCGGGGTTTAAAAAATAAGTTTCTTTTTCATATAAAAGATGTTAAAATAATTGATCGTAGCGCTAAATTTTCAATCGGATTAAAAGGTTAGAAATATTGGTTATTTAAAAAAATTGAAATTGTTTAAAAACCGAATTATTAAGTGTTAACACTTTGGTTAGCCTTATGTTACTAACGTAAATTTTCAAGTTATTACGAAATTAAGTTAATATATTATTTTTTCTTAAAAATATCCTTACTTTTAGTAATAGTCTTAATAGACGTTAAGCGTTTATAAGCTTTTCTGTAAAATTTTAAATATTTCGAAAATTTAACTACTCTTTTTTGTTTAATAAAGTATTAGGTATATTGATGGTTTTCATATTTATCAAAAACTCTTTATTTTATATATAATTTCAACTCATAATCTTTACATTTGTTTTGATTTCGTAATAGCCTTAAAAATATTTTTATTAAATTTTAATAACAAAACTTAAAGATTTAATAAAATTTAACTTCTAATAACAATATCTAGTTTCTATTTAAATATTCGTAATTTATTTTATAAATATTAAGTATATTTAATATCGAGGTGTATATTAGGTTTTTAATTTTAAATCTATTGATAATACGAGAAGTCTCTTTTAAAATTTAGACTTTTTTAAAGTTACAGAGTTTACTTGTTTTATTATATTCGAAGTGAAACTTTTTTATACAATTTCTTAACTTATTTCGCCGTAAAATATATTTAATATTAATTAATTCGTTACATGCGCATTTATACGTATTTAATATATATTCGGAATTTTAATTTAATGGAATTATTTTAATCTTATTATGAAAATTAGAACCTTATTATAATTATATATTAAATAACATTTTATTTTAATTATTATAAATATACTTCAAATAATATCGTGAATACGTTTTTAATATTTTATCGAATTATTTAGTATGTTGATATATTTATAATTACACAATATATAAGAAATATATATTCAAGTTATTTTATAATATTTAAGTTTAATAATATTTGAAAATATTTTTATCGAAAACTATTTTAAATAATAATTAATATATATTTAACGTGTTTATAAAAATGATATATATTTTGTATTCGATATTTATATATTAGATTAATAGTTAAGAGATTTAAAACGTTTTGAAATGTATGTATAATTATGGAAATATTATGGTAATATATATTTATTGGTATGTTTCCGAGTAAAAAGTATAATAATAAACCTTTTAATAACCAAATATTATATGAATTTTAAAACTAATAATAATTATAATTGCTCGTAAAACCTATATAGTTATTTCAATTTTATCGATTTTGACATATTTCAAGTAATTTCTTATAGTAAATTTAAATGAATTAAAAACGTTTTTCATTAGAAAAGCCGTAATGACGAAAATTGTGTTCGCTAGCTCCTTAAACCTCTCAAACTTAAAGTATATTTTTCCAAAACCAAAAATTTATATATTATTTTTTCCATCGTAAGATTAACGTTTTTTAGCTTTAAATTTCAATATATTCGTTCCTGTGAAATTCAATATAAAGTATTTTATTTTAAACTTTTAATCTTGAATTTTGTATAGAAATTAAGCTATTATTAAAAAAGTATTATTTTAAGTTCAACGATTTTATTAAACAAAAGTTTATAACGTATAACGGTTAAACAATTTAATTAATTATAAAACTTATATTATATAGATTTATATTAATAAATATAAACATTAATTATGTGTCGTAATATTACAAACATAATCTATGATAAAGTATTACCATAAATTAATATAATTTATATTAGTTAAATCATAAATATATTTTCTATTATATTAATTTATTATATATAAATTAAAACTTCGGCTTTTTAACTTATTACTAATAAGTTAATACTCCGGCTTATTAATTTATTACTAATAAGTTGGTAGTTCGGCTTACTGGCTTACTATCAGTGAGTTGGTAATCTGTTACATAACTTAACCTATTTCATCTTTTTGGTTATTCGTGTTGCGAACGTTTCTGGAGGTTGTAGCTTGTCAAAACGTGATATATAAGCTTATACAATAAAGGTTTAATAATTAAACGCGATTTTTGTTAAAATCATATTATATAAATAAAACTTTGAAATATGCTTTTTTCGTTTAAATATTACGTTTCGTAATATTTTTTTCGGGTTTAAAAAATGGCGTAACTGCCTAAAATTATTCCGAGTTACATTTTTTACATTTATAAAATATTAAATGTTATACGATAAAATCTTTTAATATAAAACGAAAAATATATTAAAATAATTAAAGTACTGTCCAAAATTTATATTCCTAAATATAGAATTATCAGGCATATTAAGAAAAAAAGAAAACATAATATATTAAAAATTTACAATTAATTTAATTATAATTATTTTATACAATTATAATACCAGACTTATATCTATTTTCGTTAAATGAATCGCGAAATAAAGTTATATCAAATATAGAAAATAATAGTTATCTTATTAATGCTCAAGTTTGAAAAATAATAGCTCGGAAATTCTTTATATATTGTGGAAATACCGGAATAAGGTTGTTGCGGTGCCCTTAGAGCTTGTCAACTCATAGGCACCCCTATTTTGTGACAAATTTTTAAAACCGCAACAGAAGCAAGGCATAGTTTCGAAGCCTTCCATTTTAATCAAGTCAGCCAAGGCATAACATTGTTCAGTCTTACGGAAACGACGTTTGGAAACACGACCAGACACAATAAAAAGAAAAACTTGCCAAAAAAAATAATCTTCGGGACGAAGATTGTGGAAAGGGGAGGTCGTGTTACGACCTAGCAGGCTAAGGGTCTCGGGAACAGTCGTTAAGGGCCGAAACAGGACCCAAGTGGGTCAAGTCACGTAACGACTCGCCAACTCACGGGTAATAAGCCAGTAAGTCCAGATAGATATATACGCTCGTTGTTCCATAGCCTAAACAACGACAGCTTGCAATACAACTTCGTTACCCAAAGCGCCTTTGGTATTACGAGACGTAACTAAGTTATCTCATTGCTCATATTCCCACGATACTCCTGCCAACATAAACCCGTACGACTAAGGTTTAATAGTTGGTTAAACCCCCCAGCCATCACACAAAGTTAGAAGCCGACATCTTGAAAGACGAGAGATGCAAACCCAAGGAATCCTGGGATCGATAACACAAATTCACTTCTTCGTCCAAACTAGTGGCACCCGTTCCGGGTGCAACATCTGTAGAAGCAAAACCTGGGCCGAATCCGTTTCTATCTGCACAAATACACGCTTTCTCGCATCATCTATGCTTTCGTGTTTGCTCGCAACTGGGTCAACTTTCCAGTCTCGAAACAGTACAGCTAGTGTCGCCACGAATTCCACTTGCGAGAACTTCTTGCCAGGACACGAACGCTCGCCCTCTGACCACGGGAAAAATGTCCCACGTTGAGGAGTAACAAGCTCCTCATTATCAAGAGCAAGAAGACTCTCGCTAGAAGGATCACGGGACTTGATCCAGCGGGAGGGTCGCCAGGTAAGCGGATCTGGACCCCAATATTTCGGGTGAGTATGCATGGCAGCATAACTGGGGATTACCATGGTGTTTGGGGGTATGCCAATTGTTTTTTCGCTAATCCTAAGTGTCTGCGCTTGGGGACCTGTCCATTTAGCGACGGGGACAGGCGTATAAAGGCGAATAGTTTCCATCAGAGCAGCGAGACAGCGTTTCAATCGGGGAAAGTCGGCATGATAATCCCATCCGTCTCCTGGGCTGCGTTGACCAAAAACGTAACGGAGCTCCTTGGAAAGCCACTCCTGAACCATGGGGTTCGCTGCCAGAAACATAACAACGAAAGTTAGGGTGTGCGCCGTAGTGTCATGGCCGGCAAAGTTGAAGACGAACATGTTTCCGTAGATTTCCGTCTCGGTAAGTCCGCCTGTTGATGTACCGATATGTTCTTTTTCACTTTCTGACGCTTGAATGAGTGCGGTCATGAGATTGCGGTCTCTGGGCGTGTTGTCGTTGCTGGAGTGTACACTGTCCTTCTCCTCTTCGAAAAGATCTGTCATGTATTTATGGAAGGATATGCATGCCGCATGCACCATTCGTAATTTAGAAGGGAGCCATGGCTTGGAAAGGAATTTCGTCCCTAAGGCCATGATGAGAACACAGTTGTCTAACACCAACCGGAGTGACTCCTTGTAGCTCGACGCTAAATCAGCTCCCGATTCTGCTCTTTCTTCATGGCCCTGGTATTTAAACGATTTGCCGAACCCAGCTCGGGACAGCACATGGAGGGAAAGGGTACGTGTATCGTCGGCTGTGCTTCGAATAACAGTCTTTGAGGACCAGTATTGAATCATATCCCTAGCTTGGGATATTCTCTCAGACCAAACGATTTCGTTGTTTTGTTCGTTAAAACACGTGGCCGTCATCTTTCGCTGCTTCTTCCATTGTGGGCCCTCGACCTAGAACAATAGTTAGTGGATGGCTACTTATGATGGCACCAATAAATGCCCAGTCAGTCATACCGTAGAAAGGTTCGGCCCAAAGATATTGAGCATCTCTTTACAAGGTCAGCTTGGCTGCTTGAACTTAACAATATGTCCAAACGAACCAAAGAGTTGCAATGGTCGTGGGAAGTCTAATCTGCGACGAAACATGTCCATCAAACTGTCAGGGTTGCAGATGTAGAGCGAATTGCCGCCCGGACTGACATGCATATAGACATCCCCCATTTCAAGGTGCGATTTGCATTTGTCGTCGACTTCCCAACCGCGCCAGTTGTATCGGGTTAAATTCCCTCTACCCCATGGCAGCCGCTTGCTTAGAGATATGACCTTCTTGTCAATGATCATCCAAAATGGATTACCATGACTGATTGGGAGAATGCGTAGAGGAACACCGATCTTCCGGGCAGTTAAGTAATTTTGAAGAACACATAGCCATGAGTAAACGGTCCACGCAACCACAAGTGATAACAACGACCATAGGGATCCCGCTAGCACAGCCATCACGAGTTGGGGAGAATGAAAATGGACGCTAACAGTCGGCGTCTCAACTGTGGGAGAGGGAGCAGTCAGGGACCGATCGATGGATTGTGAGCGCTCTGTAGCTGGTGAGTGCGAGTTGATTCCTGGGAATCGATCTGTGACGGGAAAGAAGGGTGGCGATTTCTCTGGGTTGGATTCCATTGAGATACCTAATACCTGTAAATGGGAAATAAGTTGGTTACACTTGCATTTCGAAACTGCATATGTATACCACGGGGCCAACCACGTACGCACGCATAGTCACATAAGACGACCCCCCTACCAACGCCCCATCCCCCCAACGCGCCGCCATTTTTCCATACAAAACGGCGAAAATCACTATATTTTTAACATTACTATAAAAATCGAAGAAAAATGGTAAGAATTAGTGGATTACGGGGCTATTATAAATTTTAAATGCTTTATACGATAAAATTAATTAGGAAATTTTAATAACTACGTATAAGTCTTTAACAGAACGTTAAACGTAAAAGTCAGTTTTATTATACATTTTCTCTTTATAAAGAAAAGGTTTATAACTTATTTATTATTAAAGATATAAAAATGGTACTTTATATATAATTACCTATATATATAACTAACACTGACAAGGTAACCTTTTAATAATATCTTGTGACGGCTAGGGGGTTTAACCAAATATAAACCTTAGTCGTACGGGTTTATGTTAGCAGGAGTATCGTAAAAATCTAAACAATAAATATAGTAACGTATTACGTTTAGTAATATCAAAGGTACCTTAAGTAACGAATTATTATTATAAACTAAAGTTATCTAAATTATGGAAATAACAAATATATATATTTTGATCCGGTTCGTTAACTTACCACTTGTAAGTTAGTAATCCGGCTTATTGACTTATTACCAGTAAGTTGGTAATCCGGCTTACTGGCTTACCACAAGTAAATTAGTAATTTATTACGTAACTTGTCCTACCGCGCACCTGTGATTAGGTCGGGATAAACCGTTTCTGGAAACCGTGGCCCGTTGGTTCATAATACAATCTCCTTCTTTTACAAATTTTGCCCTTAAGATTTTTTTTCTTTCGATAAGCCTTTTACATTTATTTAATATATTTTCCGGTATATCTAAACGTCCTTCCCGTAAATTCGAATAATAACTCATCCTGGTTAATTTAATTAAACTTAAAAGTTTTAACGTAATATTTTATTTTTTTTATTTCGCTCGACAGCTTAATTACCAAATAATAAACAAGGTTTTTCGTTATAAAAAAATATATTCGTCGGGGTCGTTCGTACGACGAGATAAGAATCCTTTTTTCCATAATTAATTATTATATCGCAAAGTCGAAAAGATTAAAAAAGAAAAAACCTAACGGCCGAAAAATCTTTATTCGAAGCTTTTACGCGTTTTTTTCGTATACGTCGTTAACGTTAACATTATTAGTTCCAAGGTGCGAAATTTATTAATTACGCTTTTTAATCTTTAATTAATCTTAATATTATATAATTGGAATCAAAATCCGTAATCGAGATATAAACTTGAAATAAGGTAAAGGTTATTGATTAAATTGCAGTAAACCAAGAATTTCCTTCTTTGGATATTAAGGATTAAGATGCCATTATTTCGAATAGTTCCGTCGTTATTGGTAAAAAATTCTGTAATAGGCGTTGGACGCTAATAAAATATTTGTCAGGTTTCTAGATATTTTCGCAATCCGGATGCTTTTTTTACTTGATTAAATACTAGGTAAGTCTGTTTTATTTTCGCGTATCGAAGATTTCTTTTACCTTATATGTTACGACCCAACGGGCTCCGGCCTTAAGAAACGGTTAAACAAAGATCATACGAACCACTCCTCGGATTACGTAACGGTAATCACCGCCAAGCCAGTAATCATCGGTAATCAAAGATAATCCCGGGTAATCATAATCACCACCGGATACATAATCAAAAATAATCAAGCCATAAAAAATATATATATACGGTTATTATTCCTATGATTTAAATAATAATAATTTATAATACTTATCAATATTAATCGTTTGTAATATAATAATTTGTTATTTAAAATACCCTTAATATTACGAAACGTAATACGTTATTATATCCATTATTTAAATTCTCATAATACTTTTACTAACATAAATCCGCACGATTAAAATTTAATAATTAATTAAACCACTTGACCGTTATACGTTACAAACTTTTATTTAATAATACCGTTAAATTCTGAACAATATTCAATATTATCAAAATGTTAACTAGCATTTAAAAAACCTTTATTTAGCAGTTTTAAGCTCGAATTCGGGAACTACAAAAAATTTAACAAATTAGGGTTATGTTACTTGCCCAAATTTCTTTCGCCCGTATAAAACTTAGGAAACCGGAACCCTATAATAAAAAAAGCAACTTTCAAACTTTCTTAACCCAAGCGCAAATTTACCTTCGTTTCCTAAATCTTAACGACCCGGCGGATAAAGTCCTAATAATAAAAACATATCTAACGAAAAATACGGTTAACTAATTTAAACCTATTATGAAAAATTTCCTGGAAATAAGAAAATCGGATAAAAACACTTTATTAATAAAATCTTTTTATTTTACATTAATTTCGAAAATAAAGCACGCGATAATTTCGGCAATCTAGATAAAAAACGTTTTACGGCTTAATAACTTTTATAATTTCGATAAAAAAAATTTAGGTTCAAATACGTTATAACTTTTAAAAGTTTTATAATTAAGGCCGGATAAAAAAAATAATAAAACCGATACCTTTATTAATATATTTTATAAAAAAATAAAAAATAATATAAAAAATAAGATTATTCAGATCGAATAACTAATTGCCTTAGACCGATATATTACAAAAATAATGAAAATCGATAATCGACAATTTGAAAAACGATAAAAAAAAGGATAATATGCTTTATAATCGGGGAATAACAGGTCCAACTAGGGGAAAAAACGAAACGCGTCTCTTACTTTTAATAAAACGGCTCCAGGACTTATAGAACTCGGCGTTACTCACAAACAAAACTGAAGCTAAATTAAATATTTCAATTATGGCAAAATAGAATACAAGGCCTACAAATACAAAAATTTTAAAAAATTACAACAAAGCAACTAAATACCTATACCGGAAAAGCAATCCAGTAACAATTACAAAAACGATAACAAAACTATTAATATAATCCAAGCCAAATACGCAACAAACCTATAATAAGAGGTCCAACATAAGCTATTATAATAAAAAATTTGACGTAAAATACAAAAAGCCAGAAAATTAACTTAACAAATATCGCAAGCGTAATAGGAAGCATTATACGGATAATTACGCAAATACCAAAATTAAATAGAAAAGAATCTATCTCGGAACCCCTAATTAATACGGCAATACGTATATTATATATTGTCGACGACGAAAATACCCCGATTACGAAAAATGAAAGCAATATATCCACGAACGAATTACCCGCATATATTATAAGGGGTTTAATTTTTCAAACCGTACCGAAAATAATAAAAACAATAAATAATAATATTAATATTTTCGAACCATAACCCCAAAAAATATTTAGCAGCTGGTCGAAACGAAAAACTAACCCGAAAAAAAGCAGTACCCGCAAAAAAACCTTTTGTTATTATGGATAATATAACTACCAAATGGAAAAAAATTAATCTAACGTACGATTAAAAAGCACTATTAAAAAGCTATTACAAACTTTTATTTTCAATCAGTATTTATTATAAACTTTTGTAAAAAAAACTATTAAAAAATACGTTTATTTATAGGAAAACTTTAAAATGACAATTAAAAAAAACGCATAATAGGATATAATCGTAAACATAAAAAAACAATATATTCGATGGAAAAAGAAATTTTACTAAAACCAAAAACAATTAATAAAGTTCTAAAAAAAATAATACGCCAGCAATAACAACAAATATAGTAACTTAACGAATTAAACGAAAAAATACAAGCAAAGTTCGACAAATTTAAATAAGAATTATAAAAAAGGTTACTTATAAAAAAGCTGCAAAATAACGAAACTTAAAAAAATCAAAAAAAACTTCCGAAAAAAGCTTTAAACGCGACGATAAAAAACGTTAATAACTTTATTACTTTAAATATACAAATGGGAATACATTAATATAACCTGATAGTAAATTACTGAACTTTAAGCGGGAATTATACTATACTAAATATAATTAATAAATTTAAATTGCCATAAAAATACAAATTAAAACCTTATATAACAACGAATGCCGAAAGTCAGGAATTCGCTTACGATAACGGAAAAATTATACGCGAAATTAATTATTTCGAGATTTCTATTTAAGGACAATACCAAACAATTAATTTCGTTATCGTTTTATTCGGGAATTACGATATAATCTTAGGATTGCTATAAATACACCAGTACGAAATTTTATTTAACGGTAAAACTGGCTAGGTAAAATTCGCTTTATTTTGTATTAATAAACGAAAAAAAAGAAAATTTAAAATCTTAATACTTAACTAATATTAACGATAAATATAAATATAAGGATACGATAAAAACCTTATTACTTAAAAAGACAAAATACAAAAAAAAATAAGCATTAAAAAATATAACGCATCGTTATTATTATTGAAACGAAATTAAAACAATTAAATAACGATTTAAAATAATAAATATAACAGCTCTAAAACTTAAAAAGTTGAACTAAAATATTATCTTAATATCACAAATATAAGCAGTTTTTCAGAAAAAAAACCGGATACGAAATTACCAGAACATAGCAAATAAAATAATAAAATAATCTTTAAAAAGGATCTATAACGAAGTTTTACCTTATTTACAACCTTAATAAAAGCAAATTACGTACCTTTAAAAAATACCTGGAAACTCGGTTACTGAAAAAATATATTCGACTTTCGAAATTACTAATAAAATATCCAATATTTTTCGTACCGGAAAAAATAGAAAATTACGACTTATAATTAAACCACGTTACTGTTAAAACTCGAATATTATTACCCCTAATTACGGAAATAAAAAATTAACTTTACTAAATTAAATAATTTATAACATTCGATTTCAAAAATAAATATAGTCTTATCAAAATCAAAAAAATACAAATAAAAAATAACTTTCAAAACGAAATACGGATTATTTAAATATTTGGTTATATTAATAGGACTTAGGAACGTATTAATAATCTTCTAACGAATAAGAAATTATGTATTACGAAAATACCTTGATGTTTTCGTTATATGTTATTTCGATAATATTTTTATTTTTTTAAAGAGGCAAAAGTTTTATGCCGGATACGTTTATAAAGTTTTTTAAGTTTTACAGAACGTAAAGTTATTTATTAATATAAAAAAATTAGTTTTATAAGTAGAAAATGGAATATCTGGAACATATTATTATTCTGGAATATATCAAGATAAACCTTAAAAAGATCGTTATAGTTACAAAATAAGAAACGTTAATAATAATTAAAAAGGTATAAATATTTTTTGGATTTCTGAATTATTAGAGAAAATTTATTCGAAACTTTAGCCAAATAATTATACCTTTAATGAACCTTACGAAAAAAAAATTTAAATAAACGCTAAATACAGAAAAAGCATTTTAAGATATTAAAGATGTAATTATTAACAAAGCAATATTAATTATATACGATTTAAACCGTTCCGTTAAATTAAAAACCGATATTTCGGATTACGTATTAAGCGTAATAATTAAGTAACGAAATTATTAAAGCAAATTATACCTTGTTATATTTTTTTATACAAATTAAAAAAAAATAAATTTAATTACGGTATTCCAAACCAAAAATTTAGAACCATTATTACAGCATTTCGAAAATTTAAGTACTTCCTAAAGGAAAACTTATACCAAATTAAGGTTTATACGGATTATTAAAATTTTACCCGATTTATTACGACCAAAAAACTTATAGAACGATAATGAAAATATGCAAAAAAATTGGCGAACTTTGATTTCGTTATTATCCATAGGAAAAACTTAAAAAATAAGAAAGCAAACGCCTTAAGTAAGCAATTAAATTTCGAAAAAAAATTGGTCAAAATTATTTATACAATTTTCAATATTATTATAAAAAATATTTACGCTTATAACAAATTACGACAATTCGGGCAGTACCTTTCGATATGTACCAGAATATTTAACAGTATAACAATAATTTCTCCAAAAACTAAAAAACAAATAAAATATAAATTCCACAAAAATATTAAAAAGATTTAATACGAAAAATATACGAATATTAATTATACAGATATTCAGGGATCCATAAAACCCTAAAATTGTTTTAACGCATATATTCCTTTTCCATAATAAAATTAACGGTATAAAAAATTATACGGTAATACAATATTTGCGCCAAAGCAAAGGCTCGATACCACAAACCATACGGAAAATTACAATTATTACTAATCGCAAAACAATTATGGTATTTAATTATATTTAACTTTATCACTAAATTTCTTATATCAAAAAATTCAGCTATAGAAATATATTATAACAACATTTTCGTTATCGTCGACCGATTTACGAAATTTTCCTCTTTTTTACTATATCATAAAAACACAAATATCGTACAAATAGCATACATTTTCTTTAAACATATTTTCAGTATATACGAATTACCGATAAAGATTATTTCAAATAAAAAATCAACATTTGTATTAAATTTTTAACAAAACATAATAATATAAATTAATCTAAACCATAAACTATCTAGCGTATTTAAACTTTAAACGGATGAATAAACAAAATAAATAAATCAAATCTTAAAACCCTACTTACGAGATTATATTAATTACGAACAAAATAATAAAGGTAAAAAACTGCCTATTATGTAATTAACTTATAATACCAATTATTATAAAAACATCAAAATAATACCTATAAACGCAAACTTTCGTTTTACGTCACAAATTTACAAAAACGTACGCGACGATAATCCAATTAATATTAAGGCAATCCTTATGTCAAAATAATTACGATAATTATATTTAAAAAAAATAAAATTAAAATTTGTACGAAATCAAATAAATAAATATATAACCAAAAAATGTTAAAGGAATTAATTTTCGAAAAAGGGAAAATATTTTTTTTCGCCATAAAAAACATTTAAACAAAACGACCTAACAAAAATTTCGATTTCAAAAATATCGGTTCATACAAAACCACCCAAAAATTTCAGAAATCAACTATTAATTAAAACTTTTATCAAAAGTTAAATTCTACCCAATTTCTTATATATCCTTATTCGAATTAGCAACGGATATAATTAAGGTACATACGGTATAAAATAATATGGAAACGGAAAACGAATAACGATACGAAATAAAAAAAATTCTTTAATATACGAAAACAAAACGGATTTACCCAATATCTAATTAAATGAAAAAAATACCCGGATTTCGAAAATACCTAAAAACCTGCCAAAAATCTTATTAACGCTCAGCGCCTATTAAAAAAATTTTACTAATAATAACGGGCGTATCTCAATTCACAATCGACCAATTCATAGCCGGGATATTAGGCCAATCGGCCGCAACCTATGCTAATATAATAACCGTAACGGCGGCCATTAATTACTTTTATTCCTAACGTTTTTATTCCTTTAATTCGTCCAATAACTAAAGCCCATATTATACCATAATAACGCTTTTCGAACGAATTAACGCCTTTTACTTACGCAGGCGAATAAAATAAAAAAAAGCTTTATTCATTTTTTAAATAACGATATTAAGCCTTAAAATAAAGCCGTTAAAACTTTAACAATCGTTTTTTAATAAACGCCTTTTTACGTTTTAAACGTTAATACTTTTAACGAATATTTTATAAGGAAAAAATTAACATACCGGTATTATCATAAAACCGACCTCGATTAACATATTCCTTATACCTTAAAACGCTTTTTATTATTTTATACCTTATGTTTTTCGAAAAATAATAAAAATAAGGCATAATTTCGTACCCGAATTTGTTAAAGGCTTTTACGAAATTAACACGACGAATATTAAAGAACAAAAAATACGACGAATCTTGGAAATACAAAACGACATAATTAATAAAAAAAGGTTATTTACCAAGCAAAAATAAAGAAGAAAATTTTAAAGGCAAGATTTTGGGGAAAAAGGAAATCGTATTACAACCTAACGGGTTTCGGCCTTAAAAAACGATTAAACAAAGATTATACGGACTATATTTAGGATTACGTAACGGTAATTACCGCCAAGCCAATATTTATCGATAATTAAAGGTAATCCCAGATAATTATGATTACTATCGGATACGTAATCAGAATTAATTAAGCTAAAAGAAAAAAAAATATATACGTTTATTATTCCTATAATTTAAATAATAACAGAGTGTAATATTTATTAATGCCAATCGTTTGCAATATAATAATTCGTTACCTAAGGCACTTTTGGTATTACGAGATATAATACGTTACTATATTCATTGCTCAGATTCCCACGATACTTCTGCTAACATAAACCCGTACGACTAAGGTTTAATAATTGGTTAAACCGCCTAGCCGCCACATTATATACCTATTTATATTTTATTTCCATATCGTTTTGTGCCGTATATACTTTAATTGTATTTGCTATTAATTCGAATAAGGAAACGTAAAAAATTAAATAAAGTTAAAAATTTTGATAAAAGTTCTAATTAATAATTGTTTTCTGAGATTTTCTTGGCGATTTTATATGGACCGATATATTTGAAATCGAAATCTTTGCTAGGTTATTTTATTTAAATGTTTTTATAGCGAAAAAAATATTTCCTTTTTTCGAAAGTTAATATTTTTAACCTTTTCTAATTATAATATTTATTCATTTGATTTCGTACGAATTTTAATTCTGTTTTTATGTTTTAATACAGTTATCGTAATTATTTTAACGTAAAAATTGTTTTGTTATTAATCGGATCGTTATTGCGTATTTTCGATAGATTTTTAGAATAAAACCAAAATTTGCGTTCGCAAATATTATTTTGATATTTTCGTAATAACTGATATTATAAGTTAGTTAAACAATAAGTAAATTTTTAAAATTTGATTTATTCGTTTTATTTATTTATCTAATCAAAATTTAAATATATTAAATAATTTATGATTTAGGTCGATCTATATCATAAGGGCTTACCAAGATCTAAATACGAATATTAATTCTTTATTTAAAATAATTTTTATTGGTAATCCGTATTTGTTAAAAATATATTTTAAAAAAATATGCTCTGTGTTCACCGTTTGTATTTTCGTAATATGGTAAAAAATAAGAAAGTTACGTAAATCGGTCGACGATTACGAAAATGCTATCGTAATATATTCCCGTAATTGGATTTTTTGATATAAAAAGTTTGGTAATAAAGTCCAATATCATTAAATATTATAATCACTTTGCAATTAGTAATAGCTGTAATTTTTAATAAGGCTTATATCGTCGAACTTTTATTTTGGCACAAATATTATATTGCTATATGATATTTTGTACCGTTATGTTTATTTCAAAAAAGGAATATATACGTCGAAACCGTTTTAAGGTTTTATAAGTCCCTAAATATCCATATAGCTAATATTTATATATATTTCATACTAAATCTTTTTGGTATTTTTTCCAGAATTTATATCATATTTATTTTTTGGTTTTCTAAAAAAACCGTCGTTATATTACTGGATCTTCCGCTATATGTCAAAAGGTACTGCCCGAATTATCGTAATCTATCGTAAACGTAAATATCTTTTTATAATGGTATCGAAAATTATATAGCTAATTTTAACCAATTTTTCTTTAAGGTTTAGTCGCCTGCTTAAAACATTTATTTTATTATTTTTGAACCTTTTTTATAGATAATAACGACATCAAAATTCGTTAATTCTTTTGTGTATCTTAATTATTATCTTATAAGTTTCCTGGTCGTAATAAAACGGGTAAAGTTTAATAATCCGTATAAACTTTAACCTGGTACAAGTTTCCCTTTAAGAAATACCTAAACTTTCGAAATGCCATAATAATGGTCATAAATTTCTTATCTGGGATGCCGTAATTAAATTCGGCTTCTTTTAATTTATATAAAAAGAATATAATAAAATATAATTTGCCTTAATTATTTCGTTATCCGATTATTACGTTTAACACATAATTTGAAATATCGGTTTTTAACTTAATAAAACGCTTTAAATCGTACATAATTAATATTAATTTGCTAATAATCGCATTCTTTATATTCTGAAACGCTTTTTCGTATTTGGCATTTATTTCATTTTTTCTTCGTTAGGTTCGTTAAGGGTACAATTATTTTACTAAAATTTCAAATAAACTTCCTATAATAATTAGCGAATTCGAAAAATGCCTATACTTTTTTAACTATCGTTAATATTTATTATTTTATAACTGCAGCGATTTTCTTAAGGTACATCCTAACGTATCCTAAAATAATAATATATTCCAGTTATTCCATTTCCTAAACGTAAAACTAAATTCTTTCTGCGTTAATAAATAACTTTGCGTCCTATAAAACTTAAAAAATGTTATAAATATATTTTGCATATACCTTTTCCGTTTTTTAAAAAAATAAGAATATCGTTAAAGTAACATACGATAAAAATATCGAAATAATTTCGTAATACGTAATTAATTATCTGTTAAAAGGTTATTAATACGTTCGTAAATCCTATTAACGTAACTAAATACTTAAATAGTTTATATTTCGTTTTAAAAGTTATTTTTATACTTATTTTTTCTTAATTTTAATAAAGTTATATCCATTTTTAAAATCGAATACCGCACACTATTTAGTTCTGTAAAATCGGTTTTTTATTTTTATAATAAAAATAATATTATTTAATCTTTAAAAATAATATCGTTTAATTATTAATAATTAATTACAAATCGCAATTTGCCGTTTTTATTAGATACCAAAAATATTAAGTAACCTATTAGTAATTTCTAAAATCGAATCTATTTTGTTATAATCGATTTTCCAGGTATTTTTTGAAAATACGTAATTTATTTCCGTTAAAATTATAAATAAAGAAAAGCTTTATCCAAAATCTTTCCTTGAAAAACTATTTCATAATTTTATTCGTTATATTTCAGTAACTTCGTATTAAACTCCTTTTTGAAAACCGCCTTATATCTATAATATTATAATAATATATTAATTAAATCTCTTAATTTTTAAAGCTATTGCTTTAAGTCGTTATTTAATTGCTTTAATTTCGTTTTAATAATAATAACGATAGGTTATTTTTTAATATCTTTTTTTTATATTTTATCCTTTTAAATAACAAAATTTTTATCGTATACTTATATTTGTCGCTATCTCTAATCGAATATTAAAATCTTAATTTTCTTGTTTTTATTTATTAATAAAATATAAGATATACTTTACCTAGCCAATTTTTCTATTAATCAAAATTTTGTATTCATACATTTATAGCCTTTCTAAAATCATATCGTAATTCCCAAATAAAACGATATCGAAATCGATTATTTAATATCGTCCTTACATAAAAATCACGAAATAATTAATTTCGCGTATAATTTTCCCGTTATCGTAAACAAATTCCTAACTTTCGGTATTCGTCACTATATAAAGTTCTAACTTATATCTTTATAACAATTTGAGCTTATTAACCATATTTGGTATAATACAATTTCCACCCAGAACTTAGTAATTTATTATTACGGTATACCAGTACGTTTCGATTCGTTTATCCAAAGTAATAAGGTTATTAATAGCTTTTATCATTACATTTAAAACCTTTTTTAACTTTTCTAAATTTTGTTATTCTGCGGCTTTTTTATAAATAACCTTTTTTTATTTTTTATTCGAATTTGTCGAACCTTATCTATATTTTTGTATTTATCGCTTTCAGCTGCTATATTTATTGTTATTGCCGGCGTATTATTCCTTTAAATTATATTAGCTATTTTTAATTTTGCTACAATTCGTCTCCTTATTGAATAAATTAGTTTTTTATATTTGTAATTATATCTTATTATACGTTATTTTAATTATCGTTCCAAAGCTCTTTCGTAACTTAACGTATTTTTTTCTTAATAACTTTTTTTCGTAAGGGTGTATAATAAATACTAATTAAAAATAAAAATCTATAATAATTTTTTGGCAGTATTCTTTTTATTATATACTGGATTAACTCTTTTTTCGTTTAATAATTATATTACTAATAATAATAAAAGGGCTTTTCCTATACGTATTACTTTTTTGGGACCAGCTTTTTATTTCGGCCAATTATTAAATATTTTTTAAATTTGTAAATGAAAAATATTAATATTATTATTTATTATTTTTATTATTTTCGGTAGGATTAAAAAAGTCGAAACCTTTATAAAACATACGAATAATGTTTCCGTAAATATATTATTTTTATTTTTCGTAATTAAGGTGTTTTCGTTGTCGACAATATATAGCATATATTTTACTATATCGATTAAAGCTTTCGAGACAAATTTCTTTTATCCAACCCCCATATTCGCATAACCATCCATATAATGCTTCTTATTTGTTATGACCTAACGGTCTTAGCTTCTAAAAACGGTCGGGATCCTGAAAAACCAGACCCCGACCTAGCCAAGAAGTTACGTGACTGGCTTAAAGAGCTTAAGGGCCCTGATTGGATAAAAAGGTTTAAGCCGGATAAGCACCAGAGGGGGCTTAAAGGGGCTTAAGAGGACTTAATTAAAAAAGTGTCGTTAAGCTATGATAAATACCTTAAGCCAAAATAAGGATATATACGTTTATTATTTTCATAATTTAAATAGCACCAGCTTATAATATTTATTAATATTAATCGTTTGCAATAAGGCATTTCCGGTATTAAGAGACGTAACACGATTACTGTATCCATTGCTCAGATTCCCACGATACTCCTGCCAACATAAACTCGTCGACTTAAGGTTTAATAATTGGTTAAACCGCATAGCCGTCACATTATTATATTCGCGATATTCGTTAAACTCGCTTCTTTGCTTTTCGCATTCTCTGCTGGATTTCTCGCTATAGGAGGCCTGGTATATACTTAAACCGAATTATGTTAATAAGTTTGCTTCCGTTTTTTTAATCTTTTTTAAATTATTTTTCGGATATAAATTTCCAATTATCTTAATAGGGTTTCTTAAGTACCTTATACCATATTGCCTTATATCCTATTTTATTATAATTAAAGCATTTAATCTGGCTCCAGTTTTTCCTATAAGTAATTCCTAATTCTATAAATCCTGGTTCCGTGTCGTAAAAAGTGTTACCACGTCGAAAAATGCTGGTATTAACCGCATATCGGGATTTATTATTATTTTTTCTTTTAATACTTTTTAATACGCCAGGCGTATTATTCATCGTTAATCTTAATTGCAATAACGATATAATCCGACAAATATTTAGGCCGATTAAATTGAACAAACCTTTTTAATATTTTTTAGGCCGTCGCAAAACTTAGCCATTAATACTTTTTATTCTTAATTTAGCTTCAAAGTTAATTAAATCAACGTATTATCGTAATTGGATATTAATCCTTTTTATCCTAATTACTAAATTTGTATTTCGGTTTTTATTTGTTTTTTTATTACTTCGAAAATTTTCATTAATATTTATTTAAACTATTCGTATTCGTTATATATTTATATTATTTCCGTATTTCGTTTATTAATTACTAAAATAATATATTCTTTTTACAACATGCTTAAACCAAATAACCGTATTTCTGGTACATTATCGAATTAAAAATTTAATTCGTATAATAGATATAATAAGTTAAATAAAAAATTACCCGAAATATATTCGGCATTAAGTTAAAAATAATTATAATTTGGTCGAAATTCCGTCGAAAGGTTCTAGCTTAAAAGGCTTAAAGACCTTTTCTAGTTCCTTGATAAAATTTAGCTAAATAACCTAGTTCGTTCGAAAAAGCTTTCCGATTTTGAAAGTTTTTTTTTCCTTAAGTTTTTTATAGGCAGCTTAAAAGAACGTTATAAGATTATTATTATCTCTTTGTAGCTAGAAAATACCTTCGTTTATAATATCTAAATATTAAAAAACTTTTTCGCGAAAAAAACGAAGTTATTCTTTTTCGGATTCCATTCTAATATCCGGGTTATCAAGGACCTGGTAAATAAACTTTTCGGGCTGCTTATTAGTAAACATAGTATCGGCGATATTGCTAAAAATTTAACGGTATTATTAAACAAAAGTTTATAACGTATAACGGTTAAAAAATTTAATCAACTATTAAACCTTAATCGTACGGGTTTATATTAATAAAAATAACATAAAAGTTTAAATAATAAATATAATAACATATTACGTTTTTTTAATATTAAAAATACTTTAAGTAATGAATTATTATTATAAATTAAAATTATTTAAATTATTAAAATATTATATATATATATTTTAATCCGGTTCATTAGTTTATTATTAATAAGTTAATAATCCGGCTTACTGGCTTATCACTAGTAAGTTAATGATCTATCACGTGACTTGCCCTACCGCGCACCTGTGGTTAGGTCGGGACAGACCGTTTCTAAAGACCGTGGCCCGTTAGTTTATGACATATCTTTATTATATAAAAAGATATAACATATTAAAGAAAGTGGAGTAAAAATGGAGGAATTCTACTATGGAAAAATCGATACTAGCTTTTTAAAATATAAATAACGTAACTAATATCGAAGGTATACAATTAATATTTTTAATATATATATATATATATATATAATTGATTAAACGCATTACTAAAGCTCAAAAATTAATTTTATTTAATTTATTAACGTAATTATTTGACAATGAAGTGAAAGGTTCTCTATTAACAATTTCCCATACAATATATATGGGATATTGTTAGGAGCATATTTTTTTCATTTCTATCTTTAATTTTTTGATATAAACATTAATATATTTACATAATATTTGATATACGGTCTTATTTTAGGTCCTTAGTTATTGTACTCTTGATTACTTTTTTAAGTCTATTTTTATTAATTAATTATAAATATACGATTTCGTTCATTTTGTATGGGAAATGGCGGCGCGTTGGGGGAATGGGGCGTTAGTGGGGGTGTTGCCTTACATATACTTACTAAGTGCAGGGATTTGGTAATTACCAGCGTGCATATGTATGTATGTGACTGTAGGTACACATCTATTAGGCCCAATAAGCTAATTATACGTACCGATACATATCATGGTGGTAGGGATCTAGCTGTCGTAAAACGTGTGATGAGGCTAGCTGTCGGATAACTAACGGCATGGTAAAGTTAGGTGGCTAACGCTGGCAGCCGCTGGTTGTAACATTGGGGAGTATGTGCTAGATAATCCACTTTATGTGGCCTGATATTGCAATGGCACCGTTGAATTCTCGGCATTACACGGTGCATAACTCGGAACATTACGACGCCCAGACTTCAAATGTGAATGGGACGGAGCCTGCCCCAAACGTTTCCTGATGCCTTCAGCTTGCATGTTAACTTCCGCGCCAACAGGCCAATAAGATGTAGACAAGCGAGGTAGGGTCAATGTCCAGCCGGGTTTAATCTTTTTTTTTGCCCCAGGTAATTTCGCCAGCTATTATGACCCAATAGCCAAAAGCTCAGAGAGAAGGTCGGGGCAAGATATTAAGCGTTTCCGACTTTGGCAAAGGTTACGCAATTAATATTAACCGAATACGGGTAATTTCACTACATTGAATAAACAGTTAAATACGATTAATTCGACCGCAATCGATAAATAATTAAACGAAAAATGGTTATTTCTTAAAATAATGTAATATATAATTATGTTTATTTTATCATAGTATAAATAATATTAATTTATAGTTTTACAATATTATTTAAAATACTTTTCTTTTTTTAATATATCATTAAAATATTCGTTATTTAAAATTTTTATGATATTTTTATTAATATAAACACTTATAATTAAAACCTGAAAATAAACTAAATATTTGAATTATTATATAATATAATATTATTTAATTACGATACTAAATTTCAAGTGATATTTATTAGTTATTATTTTAATTTTAATAACGACTTAAAATATTTAACAATTATGTTTTTTAATTTTAAATTTTAAAATTATAAGCACTTAATTTTATAATCAGAATATTTAAAACTTTTTTTCTAATTATATAAATATCGAAAATAAATAATAAATGAATTTTAAGAAATCGAAATATTATATATTATTATATTTACATAATACATTTCATAATTATAAAAGAATTTATTTCGAAACCTGTAAGTTTAATTACAGATTTTATAATTAAAATAAAATTAATTAATAATAAAAAAATAAATATTATAAATATATACTATAATAAATGAAAAATTTAAAAATTTAACTTATTAAATTATATTATTTAGTTACGTAAAATAAGCATATTTTGACAATTATTAAATCGATAAAACGCAAATAAACATAATATAAAGTTTTATTATAAGATAGAAAACTTAAGAAATTAAGTAAAAAGCATTATAGACATTTATTTATTATTTAATATAGCATGGTTTTAACTGATATAAAATATAAAATTATTTAAAATATTAAAACTAAATTGACTATTTTATTTATAATAAAACAATACGTAAAATTATTAAATAATAAACGTTGAAGAAATTCGATTAAGATTATGAAATATTTCTATGCAAAAAGTATTCGAAAAATAATTAAAGAAAATTTAATACAATTATTAGTATAATTTAAAACTAATATAAATATAAAAGAGAAGGACGTAGCCGCCCTGGAGCACGACTGCAAAAAATACGCGGTTCGAGTTCTTGGTACCTCTGGCATCCCTTATTCATCGGACCTCGCGACATCGTCGCAGGAAGATCAGGTGCATGAATCTCGGCGAGCTCGGCGTAAATAGTCTCCGCGATCCGGCCGGTGTTGCGCCTGATATGGAGGCCGTCGGTGCGGATGAGCGCGTTACCCTTCTCGCCCGTTCTCACGAGGGTGATGGAAACCGGCTCGAGGACTCGGCGCACGGAGCTTAGGAAGGTTCGGAATGTCTTTCGGTGAAGGAATAGGTTCGGACTCTACGAAGTTCTACGCTGCAGCCCCTATGCGACTATGGAAAGGTGGTCAAGAAGTTAGTAAGCGTCGAGGCCAACGCCTCGAGAACCACATTGATATTGCCCATCACCGACGCTCACAGTATGAACTGAAAAGTTTCATGCAAATACGCGCGTTGCGATTGTACTATAGGACACACGAAAAAGCTCTCCGGGCAGCTCCCAAAATTCGGCGCTGCTTCATCTCCAGAGCGACAACGCCACAACTCCCGGACGCCCCTCATTCGCATTCGTAAGGACGGACAAACTCCCCCTTAATGCCCAAGATCATCATACATCCATCCCGTAGTATCCATCATTGCGTTCCACCATCTCGCGCCGTCCCATATCATCTCGATACGCCACCAACCCCTTCGATCGGCAGGCCATCAAGCCGCAGCCTGGACCACCTTGAAACCCTCGCCGACAACTTTGGTGATCTCCTCGTTCTTATGCTGCAGCAGCCCGAGGGCGAACGCGACGTCGTTCCACTGGCGCTCCGTCTCGCACCTCTGGAGACGGGCTGCCAGCTTCTCGGCCAGCTGCTTGGCGTGCTTGTCCTGTTTGGGAAGTTTTATTAGCATCGAACTTTTGAGGAAGTCAAATAATGGATGGCCGGATCCGGGGACGATGGGAGTAGAAGCACGAGTCAGATGGGAGTAGAGACGGTAGACAGATGGTACGCTCCTCATGTGCGGGAGCACGAGACAAGTGAAAGGGAATGCAAGTCCGACAGTGTACCATAAGGGGAAGAACGAAAAGAACGGCAGCCAAACAGCAGAGTGCGATGAGGAGGGAGCCAAGAAAACAAGACCCAAAACCCATCGCAAAGTAAAGCAAAGAATAGACCAACCTTTTCTACAAACCCAAGCAAAAACCTAACAATCCTCCTAAACGCCTCCTCCTCCATCCTGCCCGCCGAGAGCAAACTGAACATATCGACAAAGTGGTTATAGACGGCATTATCTTTGGTACTGAGCTCGGTGAAGAACATGCGCGCCAGGTCCGCGATGCGCTTATCCGGGTCCTCGAGACACTTGGCCATCTCGCCCAGCTGTCCTTTTACCTTGACCTGGCCGGCGAGGATCAGGAACGTCAGGGTCATGAGGCACGTACGTTTCACGGAGATGTCGCGGTCAGCCAGCCTCCTGTACAGGAAGTCCGTGTTCTCGTCGATCAGATGATTAAAACATACGGCCATGTCGCCGAGCGCGATGACCACGTTGCTGCGCACGGTCGCGTCGGGCGACCGCTCCATGATGGTGATGAGCAACGGCAGGTGCGCCTCGCAGTATTCGGAGCTGACGCACATCAGCTTAGCGAGCGCCAGCGTCGCCGCCGCCTGCAGCCCACGGTCGCGGTAGACGTCGCTGCGCGAGCAGATCTCTGCCACCAGCGGCCCGAAGTTGGCGAGCAGCGACTGCGGGCCGAAGAGAAGCTCGCGCTCGCGGATGTGTGCCATGGCTTCCGTGAAGTCGTCCTCCGTCGTGCCGCCGATGAGGTCGAGTTCGTCGCCCTCGTCCTGTTGCGGCGCCGGCGTCTTGCTCTTGCGGCCGCGGCCGCCCATCGAGGTCCGCGGCTGCTGGGCCGCGGGGTCGGATGCCGAGTTCTTCTCCTTCTCCTGCTTCCGCCGCTTAAAGTCGAGCTCGCACAGTTCGAGGTGCACGATCTGCTTAATCGCTACGTGGCCGACGATGAACAGCAGCTGGGAGAGGGCGATAGCGGCCTTCTGTTTCGGCTCGGCTGCCGGCTCCGGCGTAGGTATGTTTGTCGTCTTCGTGGGCTCGTTAAGGGCCACGGTCACGCCTTGTGTCACACCCTGGTCGTCGTGGTCGGTCATGGTGACATCCTGGTCCCGGGAGCCGGGCCGAGACGATGCGGAGGGCGTTTTCTGCGGCGCCGCAAATACGGCCTTGGTTTTACGCCTGATGATCTCCGAGCATAGGGTGTCGGGATGTTTGGCGATGGCGTAGATCGCGTTGATGGCCTGTTCGGCCACGCCGAACCACTCTTTGCTGTCGCTCGGTACTTCGGTGATGGAGGCGAGTCTGGCGAGCACGGCATGGTCGTTCGGGAGGCGGCTGAACTTGACCGGCGAGTCCTTAGCCTGCCGGCCAGTGGGGTTCAGCCTCCGCAGCGCGATGCAGGTGTACTTGGCCAGCTGGAGGTCGTTCCTCCCGTGTGACCCGAGACCCGTCCGGAGCATGGTCTCGATCTCGCCAGCGACGATCTCGGGCGAGGCCGTCGAGAGCATGCCCAACACGATGATGGCGCCCCTCCGCTGCGAACGCGAGATCTCCCGCTTCTGGAAGCCGTATACGTCCCACAGCTTGGTGATGACCCTGTCGGAGATCATGCCGCCCTTCATCATAGTCGCGAGCAGTTGTTCCAGACTCGTTAATTCCGCCGGCGTCGTACCGGACGTGAGGCTGATCATGTTCCGCGCGATGTAGATGGCAGCTTCGTTGGGGCCGAAGTGGTCGGGCGCCTCGAAGAACAGTCGCCTGTAGCAGTCGATCAGATGGGTCTGCACGCCCTTGCCTTCGTCGCTGTTGCCCTTGGTCCAGATCAGGCGCATCATCCGCCGGACGCCGATCATGTTGTCTTCTATGTTGTATGCGTTGCCGATCTCCAGGTAGTCCATGGCCTCGATGACCTCAGACTTGTTCTTGGACCCCAGGAGTTGGACGACGGTAGACGTCGCGTCGTGCAGAACGTCGACGAACTTTAGCGCGTCGGTGTAGTACCGCTTCGTGAGGGTCAGTTTCTCGATGGCCTCGGAGGTAGCGGCATCCTCCTGGGCTTTCTGAACCACTGCCGCCTTTTCTTCCTCGCTCATCTCGCTCGGTTTCTTCGGCGATTCGACCTGGGTGGGTTCGTCGACGAGAGCCGTCGCGTTGGCCTTTTCATCTCCCAATCCCGGCTCCCCGGCCGGCGGCTTCAAGGCGTCGAGCTCGGCATCGACCTTATCGAGCCGCTCTTGCCAATCCTTCCGTGACAGCTGGGCGCCGTGCAAGACTGTGAAGGGGTGCGTCTTGATCAGACAGCCCAGGAGCTTGACGGCGTTCCTCCTGACGTTGCTGCTCTTATCCTCGAGGCTCCGACAGGCGAGCTCGGCCGCTCTCTGGCGGCGCTTGGGAAATTTCTGCTCGAGGTCGCACAGCTTGGCGTAAACTTGGAGGACCCGGGATCTGCAGTAAGGATTTACGTCCAGGAAGCGTTCCTCGAGCACGTCGAAGAAAGCGTTCAGCTGGGACTTGTGGTTCTCGCCGCGTTCATCCTGTTTGCTCAGGTGCGCGATCATGTTGCCGCAGACTTCAATGAGGGCACATCGTAGCGTGTACGACTGGTGGTGTCAGCCCGTCCCGTACCATTCGATATTCGCGGGAGAGGGCTTACCTCGCTGTCTAGCTGTTTCGCAAGCATAGTCACCTGCTTAATGACTAGTCTGGGGGCGAGCTCCGAGAGCTTGACGATAAAGGACGACACGGACTTGGGACCCCTGGTGTCGTTGGAGTTGAACTCCTTGTTACTCAGTTCTCTCAAGATCTCGTCGGCGAGTTGGGGGTAGTCGTATTGTTCGGCGAGGATGTGTAAGAATTCGGCCATCGGTTCCGATAAGTGTTCAAAGTAGGTCAGATTCTGGACGATCGAGATTTGTGCAGCTATCGTCTCTTTTTAGCAAGTGCCCCTTCGAATGGACGCGCTTGAGCCTACCATATCCGTGCCCGTGGTGCTTAACGGCGATGCAGAGGACCTTGAAGGCGTGCATTCGGATGGCCGTGTGCTTGACCCTCTGCTCGCTTTCCAGGACCATGTAGACCGGTCTCGTCAGTAGGCCGATAAATGTGTCTCGTTCGCTCGTTGTCAGAAAGATCTTGGTCAGCTTCAACTTCATGACCTTGGACATGGCATCGAGCGCCGCCTGTAACTGTGCCGCGCTATCCCAACTGCCGTCCTTCTCTCGGCCGGCGACGGACTTGGGTTTTCCACCCCTACCCCTGGTTCGTGATACGGGTGCCGCGGACGACTTCTCGGCGGCCTTGGTCTCGACGCAGGCGATGGTCCACTGTAAGAGGAAGCCGTATATCTCGAGCAGGGACCTGTGATGGGCAATCATCTCCTGCTCTTCGGGGCTTTCGAGGTCGTGGCTGACGGCGTCCGCCTCGGCCGCCAAGCCGCTCATTATCAGGTCGAAGATCTTGCTGAGGGCATGCGTGGGCAAGAACTGGGTGTATCTGGATTTGATGAACAGCTCAGAATTTTGTCCTCGTATTCTCCGCGACGACGGCGATCTAGTAGTAGGAGTAGCTTGGAGTGAGGGAGAACAACAAGGAAAACAGTCATGAGGGCCAGGGGCGACAGGGGAAGCGGGAGCGCACTTTAGTAAGAACTGCAGCGAGTCAAAGTATGAACTGCGCATTATGGCATCTGGATTCTCGGCTACGGCGTCGACTATGGGATTCAATATGGGGTTGATGAGGGCGATGTTTGATAAGGATTCCGGGTCGGTCTCGCAGTCGACAAGTGCGCCATCTGCCTCTGGCGTCGAGATACCAGCGGGATCGCTCATGTAATGCTTGAGCGCATCGTTGATGTCGAAGTTGATCGACTCCATCTTGTCGATCGTAGGGTGGGCGTCTTCTCACGCTCGATCGTAAGTATATTTTGAATCCAACAAACCCTGAAGCGAACAAAAATGGAATAACTGTATTAAGTCTCCGAGCATCGAGTGCTCAAATAAAAAGCCAACACAGATGGTCCGGGGTAAGGGGGGTATCTCAATCTCGCCCGCTGGGCGTCGTCCGAGGTTGAAGGCGGCGTGCCGAGTACCCTGATCGATGATTATGTTTTTGCGACGAAAGCCAAGAAAGATGTTTCAAGATGGGGGGGGGGGGGAATCGAGAGGGGAGAAGAACGGGTCAAAGCTTGGATGCCGATTGGTCCATTTTCCTTAGCAACGGGATTTGTTTTTGTTTACTTATCAGTTCCCGTATCAGGGCCCTCGTCGCAAGAGTGGACGGGACCCTCTGACGCGGTTCCCCCTCTGTCCCCGCAAAAAGAAAAAAAGGATAACCCCACTTAAACGCGCTACGAGGTCAAATCACATGCCGCAAATCCCCCCGAAGAAGTTCCCCCAAGAGGCGCTAGCTTAGGGTACGTACCGCTTATCACTCAAATCAGGTACAAGGTACAATAGGACAGACAATAGGTAAATGTAACATCTTGCAGGTGATGTCTCGGTATTCTATCAATCGCTCACTCACTTGAACTTCTATCTTAATCGTAAATAGAGGACGACCAGCGTTGCCAAATTCTTCCCCTTGGTTAACAACAAGGCAAAGGTTGAACTTTCGGACAACAATGTAACCAACCATCTTTGCCCATATCCTCGCTTTTAGTTAATGCTTGCCATCCTTCTAAGTCTTCTGCTCTTCTCTTTCAAACGCCCGTCTTTACCTTGGGATATTGTCAACCGCCACTCTCTGCCGCTTGACCTCGCTGTACGGGTTTTTTTTTTCTTTTTGGGTGTTGTAGGTGGCTACTCTCGTGGGGGCGAGTGAGGATCTGGAGCTGGCTGGTAGTCGAAAGATCGGTGCCGCGGGAGGTGTCTTACTGGCCTGATCTTGTCGGTCTACCTGCAATTGACATCCCGGGGGAAACTTGGGACAGTCAAGATGGCCTCCATTGCTCACCGGCGCCCGGCCAAGGAATCTTTCCAGATTCACGAAGATGCGCGGACAGACGAACCTTCAGATTTGGAAGAGTCGACACAGAGCCACACTCAACGGGTCGAAGAGGAAGAAGACGCCTGCGACGGCCCGTTCGCCGAGGAGGAAGTCGTAGAGGAGGATTTATTAGAGGGTGACAACGAGGAGAACCGCGCTGATGAGGATGCCGAAACGGAATCGTCCGACGACGACGAACATATAGATCTGTCGGTCCGGGAGGATATGGAGAAGCTCAACAACACGTTCCCCAATTTCAAGGACAACTACCGCTTAATAAAACGCATAGGAGAAGGGACATTCTCGACCGTCTACAAGGCGGAAGATATCCGCTACCACCATTACCATAACCATTGGGATCTCGACGCGAAGGAGAGCCAATGGACACCTCCGCCTCTCGGTGCGGCCTCGAATTCTCGGTCGAACTCGCAGTCCCGCCACGCGCGACGGAGGCCCAAGTTCGTCGCCATCAAGAAGATCTACGTCACCTCTTCGCCTTCCCGCATCTTCAACGAACTCGAACTCCTCCACGACCTGCGCGACTCGCACTCCGTCTGTCCCCTCATCACGGCCTTCCGGCAGTCGGACCAGGTCGTCGCCATCCTCCCCTACTTCCGACACCAGGACTTCCGAAAATACTACCCCAACATGACCGTCCTGGACATGAGGATATACTTCCGCTCGCTGTTCACCGCCCTGGCCGCCGTCCACGCGCAGGGGATCATCCACCGCGACATCAAGCCCACCAACTTCCTCTACGACCCCGAGAAGAAGCGCGGCGTCCTGGTGGATTTCGGGCTGGCCGAGCGGGAAGGCATGGAGAACAAGCCCTGCCTGTGCCACGAGGACCCGCAGGTGCGGAGGCAGCGGCTGAAGCAGTCGGTGGCCTTTACGTCGGCGCATGCGGGCCCGCAGCCGGGCTACCCGAAGAACGACACGCGGCCGTCGCGGCGGGCCAACCGGGCGGGCACGCGCGGGTTCCGGGCGCCCGAGGTGCTGTTCAAGTGCACGGAGCAGACGACCAAGATCGACGTGTGGTCGGCGGGCGTGATCCTGCTGACGATCCTGTGCCGGCGGTTCCCCTTCTTCAACAGCGCCGACGACGTCGAGGCCATGATCGAGATCGCCACCATCTTCGGCTCGCGCCGCATGAAGCAGGCCGGCCAGCTGCACGGCTGCATGTTCGACACCAACATCCCCACCATCGGCGCCGCGGGATTCTCCTTCGAGAAGATCATGCTCTGGAGCACCTGCCGCAGCGACCCCTCCAACAAGGACGCAGGCAAGGGCCAGGGCCAGCTGACCGACGAGGAGAAGGGCGCCCTCGAGTTCCTGAGGCTGTGCATGGAGCTGGACCCCAGCAAGCGCGTCAGCGCCGAGGAGGCGCTAAGTCATCCGTTCCTGAGGTTGGATGACGATGATGAGGAGGCGGAAGGGGAGGGAGAAGAAGACGACGTCATGATGGTGTAAATAGCATTAGGTTCTGTACTGCTCTGTGGAATGCCGGCGTACGATACTACGCGCCGTCGAAGATCCCGCCGATATCCCCATGTCGATGAATCATGCGTGATAGGACAGGAGCGCGGCGCCCGTGGCCGGGAAGGTCTCGGTACTCCGGCGCAGATGTGCATAGGAAGAGGAAGAGATGTTAATGGAACCTCTTCGAAGAAGCTACCGCCTTTCTGGGCCGTGGAAGGGTGTACTCATGGCACAATACCAAGGTGCTCTCTCCACAAGTAATTGCTACGTAGCGGCCATATCCCTCACGAAACAAACACACTCGCTAAGTTGAAACGTAGGGAAAGGAAACTACAGGAAGCGCTTGACACAGGCTGGGGCTCTTTAGACGTCTATTGACAGAGGTGCACCACACCAACCGGGGCCGCCTGCGAGGCCACCAAGGATGTCATCGACGTTTGATAACATCCTCCTCCTCTTTAGCAGCGGGCTGTACGCCCCCACCACCACTGCTTCAGGCTGCACCGAAGTCGGAAGAAGGCTGGCCCTCTCCGCATGGACTGGACTGCACATCTGCGCGTCACTGAAAGCCACCTTATCGGCCTCGGGTTCAAAGTGAGCATTGGTTCAGCCACGCGCGACGACATTTTCAAGACGGAGATCCTCGATGCGTCGTGGACCACGCCATGGGCAAACCGTCCCTTCGGCAGCATCATTGAGGCCAAGTTAAAGCTAAAAACCGACGGCTACCGCTTAGGTCACAATAAACGGATGCCAGGCGTCGGGTGTGGCGCTGCCATGGTAGGAGATTGGGAGATAAAGAAGTGGAAGGGCCTGCGGGTCGTTCGAGAGCGTTTGGAAAAACGTTGGACGCTTTCGGCGACGCGTACGCTCAGCCGGTTAAGAATAACAATGCTAGAGACGTGGAGTTCTAACGTCGCTTGCAACCATCTTCGTCCCCTGGTCGCTCGTGGCGGGGATTCTTTCCATGGACTGGGATTTCGGCGCCGGGCAGAACCGGTTTTGGGTATTCTTGGCTTTCCCAGTGCCCCTTATAATTATTGGTCCAGTTTTTCTCTTCACACGTATTACTCGGTCCTCTCAGGGTGGCACCGGAAGGCTGATCGGGTGCATGAAGGAAGCTTTTTAATTCGGTTAAGTCTATGTGGGGAAAGAGAGAAAGGGGGAAGGAGAAAGATCGCCGTATTATAGAATCATCGGGAATGGCTTGGACTGCTGTCATACCAGACCACTTTGTGGAAGCAGACTATCAAACTGCGACCTCGAAAGTAACATAAAGCGGAATGGTGGTCAGATGGTGGATTGTCTCTTTGACCTCATATGGAGATGGAAATTCACTCAAGATGGCAGCCCGAAACTGGGGATTCGTCTCGACGTCGACAAGAATGTCACAGCATTATTGGTTGGACTCATTATAGGCGTTATAGTTGAGTGACAATTATAACATCTCTATAGTTAGGATTTACATAACCGAATTGGTTGAACTCGGTGGATAATCAAGGTTAGGGTCTAGACTAATGCATACAACTCTTCCCAGACAAAGAGAAAGAGACGCAGGATCCGTCGATTGGGTATTATATTTCCACGCGCCGCCTTCCATGTTTAATTTACGTTTTCAGCAATACCTCGATCCTTTATTTGAAAATGAACAGCTGATTACCGCTGCTAGGGTGAGGGAGGAACTGTTAGCTAACTGGGGGTTACGTTATTAAAATCAGGCTGTATTTTGGAGATTGTTGCTGCGCTTATGGCGTAGTTGTAGCTAAGTAACTTTTAGTATTACGTTAAGCTAATTCGTAAAGGACCCACAAAAACACCAACACTTCCAAAATAAGGCCTAATATCAATTTATAATTTTTTAATTCCGTTTTATACGTTTTTATATAAATTTTTTAAGAAAAAATTAAAAATTTGCAAATATAATAACAATAAAATTTTAATATAAAATAAGAAAAATTATAAATATATATCATTTTAAAAAAGTTATTTAACCGTATATATAATTTTTAATCGGGGTTAATTTAATAAAAATATTTTTTAAAAATGTTAAAATTTTCGTTTAATATATATTTTTAAATTGGAACGCGTTTATAATTATAATAGTATAATTGTCGTATATAGCATTATTGAAGAATTTTTTTAATAATAATATAATACAAAAAATCTATAAAATTATATTTTTGGTCGTACGAATTATACTTATTATATTATAGTTATAAAGATGTTCCAGAATTGGTTATTTTTAATTTTTTATAGGTTGCAATACAATAACGATAATTTCTACTGATAAAAAAATTACTAAATAATGTTTTTATATTAACCTACCGGATAAGCTCACCGGATGGACAAGCTTATCGGATGGTTTTTAACGCCCTTTAATTATCCAATTTCGATTAACCACTTTTCAATACCAATAATATAAAACGGCTTATAAAAGAAGCAAGAATAAACTTAGCTATTCAGGCTAAAAAACGAAACCCGATACTTAGTTATACGACACTTAGTTCGATTTATAAAATCGCTTATTTTACTTTGCACAAACGATATACCGGTAAATCCTCCAGAACCAATATTATCTTTAAATTGCGAAAATTAACGCCGACCGAAAAATAATCGATTATCGACCAAATCCTTAACCTAGATATACAAACGGTTTTTATCCGGCTTTACCAGGTTAAAAATATAACGAATATATTGCTTACCTAATATGTTACGAAACGCGTCAAGATTAAATGGAGCGTCGAACTTTATTAAATGGCTAAAAAAATTTAAAAGGCATTTAAATCGAAAAATTAATTACTAAAAAATATTATACAAAAATCCAGAAACATTTCGCAAATAGTTTAAACTTATTCGAGTTATAATCGCAAAATACGATATTACAAAAAAAGATATTTACAACTTCGACGAAACGAGATTTTTAATAAAGTTTTTTATAGTAACGGGTATAGTAATTACCAGTATTAAAAAAACGTAAAAAATCTAAATAAGCGTAATAAGAGAACAAGGAATAGTTTATAATTATATAGATTATTAATTCGTAAAATTAAGTATTATTATTATTTATTATTTTGGCTGAAAAAAAAATCATTTTAGTTTTTAGTACCGAAAAAATCTATTACCAGCCGATTAAAAAATCGGTTTAAGTAGTAATAACTAGATAACGAACGAACTAGGTTTAAAATAGGCTTAACACTTTAATAAACATACCCGAACGCGTACGAAAAGATCGAAACGTTTTTTTATCCTCGACGATTACGAAAGCCATTATTCGATAAAATTCGAAAAATATTACGCGAATAACGGCATTATTACGCTTTATATACCTGCCTATTCCTTTTATCGGCTTTAATTTTTTGACGTATCCTGCTTTTTTATTTTAAAACGTATTTATTCGTTTTATAACGAAAATTTAATACGACGCCACTATGTTTATATTGCGAAAAAAATTTCCTTGCCGGCTTTTACGACGCGTTTATAGCTGCTATAACGTCCGAAAATATTAAAGCCGGATTCGCAAAAGCTGGACTTGTTCCATTCGATCCTAATAACGTCCTATCCGATTTGGAAATTCCTCCAGCCATACTTATACCGACCGTATCGCCGTTAATCTCTACCGGTTCCGTTTCCCCCTCTCCTCCCCCCCTGCGAAAACCCCTAAGAATATCCGCGAAATAACAAGACGAGGACGTTATTTGTAAAAAAGAGAAAAAGAAAAAAAAAGAAAAAAAAGAAAAAAAAGAAAAAAAAGAAAAAAAAGAAAAAAAAGAAAAAAAAGAAAAAAAAAAGAAAAAAGAAAGAAAAAAAAAGAAAAAGAAAAGAAAAAAAAGGAAAAAAAAGAAAAAAAAAACAAATCTCACCAAGGTAATTTGTCGATAAAAATAAATAAATCAGTTAATCTTTTAACGAAAAAAGCCTTAATATTATTATATAAAAATATTTTTTTTAAAAGAATTAATTATTTGCGCGAAAAAATTATATCTTTAACAAACGTTAAAGAATTAAAAACAACCGGCTTCAAAAAGAAAAAAAATACTTACTATGCAAAAAATATAAGTTTTTTTTAGCCGAAAAAAAGGTGGTAATAAAAAAATGCGGCTAAAAGCGGCTAAAGGTAATCGTCGCAAAAAAATTAAAACGAAAAAGCGGAAATATAACTTTTGCGGCAAACTCGAATAAATTACGGGTATTTGTAAAGAAGTTGTAAATACATCTAGAGAAAAAGAATCTGATTAATTTATGTTATTTTGATATGTTAGAGTTGATTAATTTGAATTTGTTATCGAGAGTTGCCAAAAACCATCCGATGAGCTTGTCCATTCGATAAGCTCATCCGGGACGTTAGGTATATTAAGAGAACCGAGCGTAAAATAATACGACTAGTAATCAAGTTATTATAGTTTATAAAGACATTACGGTTGCCTATTTCTTAAATTTAAATTAAATCCTATCGGCCTTTATTTTAATTCCAAAAATCTTTAAAAATTGTATATATATATATTTGTTTATATTTAACGAATATATCAAGTATTACATTTATCAGATTTAAATTAAGTATATTACAGTTACAAAAATATATCGAATATAATTATTTTCAACTTTTTAATAATTATAATATAATAATAATAATCTGTAGAGATAAGAGTATAATTTAATAATCCTTTTTATATTAAATTATTTTTAATAATATATAATAAAATAATATACGCGGCATTTAGGTTATTAAAACTTTAAAAATATTACGGTAAGTGATTTTATCGAATTTTGACTTAATTATATTAACTTGAAATTTTATCGAAAAAAGTTTGAAAGAATTTTTATATGCGTATTAGTATATATTTGACCTATATTTAAAATATGAAATATAATTAATTTAAGTTAATCATGAAATTTAAAAAAACGTTTTTAAAAAAAGATATCAAATAAAAGTCTTTTTTTAACTTGAATTTAAGCCTTATTAATTCGTTACGGGGATACGTTATTAAATTGGTTAATTTTAGCGTTTTAGTATAGTATATAAAAGAATATCAAAAATAGAAACGAGTTAGCAGAGATCTAAGCTAGCTAAGATAAGCGATACGTAGCGCACTATATATACGGAATGATTACTTATTAATTAGCAGGTATATGGTTCGTAAATAGGTTATTTAAAGTTATATACATACGATAATATATATAATTAGTGTTACGGCACAGAACAACAAGAGTCTAGCCATTACACTACTAAAAGTGGAACGTTATAAAGTCGAGCTCTGACCGCCTTGTTCTGCTCTATATATCTACAAGGTGCCACTTAGGACTGTGACAATTAGCCGAATATATTAGCATAATTAATGTCTTTCAGATTTATTAATTAAAAGATTTTACCGCTTTATTCTAGTTATATATTAATAAATAGATTATTATTAAAACAATATAAAATACAATATAAAAAAAGGTATATTTAAACGAAAACAAATTTTTTTATCCGTTAATATCAAATTTACATACAACAGTTATAACGCTATTAACCTTTTTTCAAGTCACTGAATTTCTTTTCTTTAAATTTATTTATAATTTTTTAAAAAAAGAAGCGGATTATATTTCAATTTATTATAACCGCTATAAAATCTTTTTCTTTTTCGTTTTAGCTATTTTACGATAGTTAAATTAAATCATTATTAATTATATTTTCTTC
Organism: Monosporascus cannonballus; assembly: GCA_004154925.1. Taxonomy (NCBI): domain Eukaryota; kingdom Fungi; phylum Ascomycota; class Sordariomycetes; order Xylariales; genus Monosporascus; species Monosporascus cannonballus. The sequence goes on from QJNS01000087.1 coordinate 98,280, forward strand.
TTATTACTTTGTATTTCAGTTACTAAGATTCGGTTTTTATACTAATTAATCGTTCTATTAAAATATATATCTTTAAGTTCGTAATATTTGTTCGAAACGAAATATGTGCTGTAAATCGATTTCATAAAAAAACCTTAATATTATTAATTAACACTTAAAATATTTAAATGAAATTATACTATTTTTAAAATATAGTTATATTTTAAAATATTAGTTTTAATAAAAATAATTTTTCGGACTACTTTTATATATGGATTAAAAGTTTTTAATTTCCTTAACATCTTATTCGATTTTATTAGTAAAAAACTATTTGTTAAGTGTTCGTGATTAATACAATCGTAATTTGAATTTTTAAAAGATTTAATATTTTTCTACTATTACGAAAAAAGGAATTAAAATTATTTTCCGCTCAGAAATTTATTACTACTTGAAATATTGTATTTCTATAATACATAAAGATATCGATTTAATTCTGTAATTCTTTTTTTATTTCGTATAACGTTTTATATTTAAAATTCTTTTATATCTTAATTTTAAATATTTTTGTAACCTTTCAACTTCGCAACTTTATTAGTAAAAAGGCTTCTTTATTTGCTGGCTTTTTTTTTATAACGTATTTGTATTATAGTCGTCTATATATTTATATTTCTTTCTGCTGCAAAACTAGTATATTTGTGCTGTTTTTAATGTATTTTTTTATTTCTTTTTTCTTAATTGTTTAATTCAGAGAGTAATAAAGTAGCAAAAATCTTAAGGTTTAAAAAACTCACCTTCAAGTCGAAGGCTCACGTTAAATTCATTATATTATAATATAACAAAAGTATCCTTACACTATAACGTTTCGGTTTTATTCGAATGTTAAATATAAGTAACAAAGTATAGAATATTTCAGCTTTGTGTAAGCTTTTATATATTTGCATTTATTATCGAGTTTGTTAAACGTTTTTTATTTTACTGTATTTAATCATCATGTTTTTTAACATTAAAATAAATTACGTAATACTTTAAATAGTAATCAAAAAAATATAAAGAATTATAAGATTTTATATAAGGTTTTTCTAAGTGTATAATTGTAACGAATATATTATATATTCACTTGAAGATATAAGCAGTATCCGCAATAGAGTTTTGATTTACAGCTTACAACTAGGTAAGAAATATTTTTATAATTTATTTGGTAAAGAGATTTATACATCTTTTCTATAATAAAAATCGGCTGTTATAAATTTAAATTCATAATTAATAAGCGAAATCAAGCAAATCGTTATTTATATTAAAAACCGTTTATTATATAGCTATATTTGTTAATAAGGATATTTCTAATCTATATAATTGATATAATTTTATAAACTTACTTAAATTATTTAGATCACTTTTCAAAGCCAAGCTTTCTTTGATTAGAATTTAACTGTTAGCATGTTCCGCGTTAAGTATTAAAAGTAAGTCTTTAAAATAAGAACTCCTGTTTTCGTAATATTATTTTCCCTTTTTTAATGATTTTTATCTTAAAAATAAGAACCGTAAATAGCCGTTTCGCTTATTTTGAGGAGAATTTCGAAATTTTTCAACTAATTTCATTATAGCAAATCGTATTCGAAAGGAAAAAAAATTAGTTTAAACTAACGCAAATCTCGCGATAATCGTACCAGTTATATTAAAAGATTTAGTTCTTAAATTGCTTTTTTTTACAATTATATACGCTTTTGAAAACCTTAATTCTTTTTAGTTATTATGTTATAACCTAATGGTCTTGACTTTTTGCTAAACCGTAAGAGTTATAAAATAGGTTAATTTCGATTCAGGCTAAAACGTTACCTAGTTGGCTTAAAGGTTTTAAAATATAAAATATTTTAAGCGTTTTAAGCTAGTAGAAAAATTGAAAAAGTTTAAGAGATTTAGGAATTTAAGCCGTTCAAACACGTTAAACTAAGACAAAAATATATATATTTATTATTTCTATAATATAAATAATATTTGTTTGTAATAATAGTTTCTTACTTGAAGTACTTTTAAGATTAAAAAACGTAATACGTTATTATATTTAACGCTTAAAGTTATATAATATTTTTATTAATATAAACTCTTATAACTTAAGTTTAAAAATTAGTTTAACCGTTAACAGTTATACGTTGTAAGTTTTTATTTAACAGTATTGTGAAAATTTAAATAATATTATCAATATTATCTTTACTAATTAATACTTAATTTACGAGGTTTTAAGGAAAATATTTTTTTAAAAAATAATAACCCTGTTTAATTAGGAGAAAAGGTTTTCGACGACTAGGTTTTCTAAATATACGCATTTCTTAGTTTAGAAAATATTAATTTTTTCGGATCATTTCAAATCGCATATAAGAAGTTCGAAGATAAAAGCAAAATCTCGAATATAAGAAAATTTCCTAAAGCAAGTCAAATTATTTAAATAAATTTCATTAAAAATTAGAAAAGGTTCTCAAACGCGCTAAGCTCGAGTTATTTAATGGCATTTCCATAAAATTATAGTTATGTCCAATTTAATATCGAACTCATTTTAGGTATTTTTCTATCCGATTTGCTATATTTACTTTACGCATAACATTTGCAGTTGGACGATTTGCTCGAAACGTAATTATTTGGTTCGAACCTATTATAAAAAAGCACGTTATTTTATTGGCGAAAAAACAAAGTCTTAAAGTGATGTATAACGATTATAAAGAATTTAAATAAATATTAACGAAGACTTTTAGATTAATAAAAGCAACAATAAAAGCTGAAATATAAATCCAGTAAATACGATAAAAAGATTCGGTATTTAATGACGGTAATACGCTTATTTAATTAGTATCGAAATTAAATTAAAAACAAAAAGCATTAATGGTTAGATTTTTCGACGGTTTAAAAAATACAGAAAGTTTTTTAAATTTAATTAACCTGATTATTTATCGAATTATATTACTTTAACGATTAAGATTAACGATTGGCAATATGTTTAACGTATTAAAAATATTACAGGCAAGCATTATAAAGAATTCTGATATATATTTAATATTATTTTTTTCGATATAATAATATTTTATATAATAATATTTTAAAATTTATAAAGCCTAAAGCTATATACAAAAAGTTGAAATTAAATTACATGTTATAAAAGGGGAAAAAGAAATGTAAAATGATTAAATAGTTTTTACTTAAATATTTACGATAAAATAAATAGATTTTACTGATTGAATAATAATTTAAATATATTTACAAAATCGACGAGAAATCTACTAATATAATTCGAGTTTAATATGAAATAGTTTTATTACGATAGAGAATTGGATAGGAAAAAAAGCCAGAAAGTTGGCAAAGAAAATATTTAAGGAATAGCAGAATATTTGTAAAATATAATTACGAAAATATAAGAAATAAACGAAAAATACTTGTTGTAGAACTTTTGATTTAATATGGTAAAATATATATAATATATTGTAATCGACAAATTTGCTAGATATATAATCACTGAAAAAAGGTTAATTTATTAACGCATTATACGTATATATAAGAAAAATGCGGTTTTGACAATTAAATCGAAAATAATAAAATAAACAAATAATAACATCAATATTTTCGGATTATTGCGTTTTAAAATAATATTGATAGAAAAATAATCATACAGAATTAGTTAAATAAAGAAAAATAGTCAAAAATTCATTTGATTTTCATAATTAATGTGAGTATTAATTTGTAAAACTTAAACTTAGCAGATTATCGAAAAATATTACTAAAAGCGTATTACGGAGTTTTATTTTTAGTTAATATTTTTTGCAGATTTTAAAAGACGATAGGTTTTGAAGGAGGAAATGCGGTAATTTATTAAGAAACTTTATTAAAAAATGACGTATTATAAAAAGCTCAATATCATATTATATATTATATAGAGAAATTATTGCTTAATAACGAAAGAAATTATAATAAAGTTTAAAATAATTATTATAATTCAAAACATTTATATTTAAAAAGAACGGTAAATATAGTAATGTAATGCGTTATAAAAGGAAATATTAACGACATTCGGAAAATTTGACAAGGAATTAAAAGAAAAGGATTACCTATAAAAAAGTCATAAAATAGCGAAATTTCGAAAAGTTAAAAAAATTCTAAAAAAGGATTTCAACGCGCCAATATGAGCCCTTAATAATTTTATTGCCTTGTATATATAAATCGGAATATATTGATATACTGTAATAATGTGTTACGAAATTTTAGACGAGAATTATATTATACCAAGTACGAGTAATAAGCGTTTTTTACTATAAAAATATGAATTAAAACCTTATATAATTAAGAATGCCCCAAATTATAATTTTATTTATAAAGAAAAAGTAATTTAGGCAAAAATTAATTATTGTAAAACTTTTATTTAAGGGCGATAATCAATATTTAATTGCGATATTATTTTATTTGGAAATTACGATGTAATTTTAGAATTATAACAAATACGTTACTATGGAATGTTGATGAACGAAAAGATTAATTAGATAATTTCTATTTTCTATTATAGTAATTAATGAAATTTGTTTTTTAATATTTAATCGAAATTAGTGACGAATATAAATATAAAAATAAGATAAATGTTTTATAATATAAAGAAAAAATAGAAAAAGAATAAGGATAAAAACTATAATGTATTATTATTAATATTATAAAAGAGAAATTATAATAATTAAATAAATAGTTGAAATAAACTTTAAAAATTTAAAACCTTTAAGCTGTATTTTATAATATTAGTTTAAATATATATATATATATATATTTTAAAAAAACACTTAATACAAAATTACTGGAATATAACGAATAAAATTATAAATTAATTGTTAAATAAAGTTTATCTATTGAACTTTACTTTATTTTTTAATTTTAACGGAAACGACTTACGTATTTTTAAAAAAAAATAAAAACATGAATTATAAGAGAGAATATGTTCGACTTTCGAATTTATCAGTAAAGTATTTCATATTTTTCGTATTTAACAAAATTGAAAGATTACGATTTGCAATTGAATATTATTAATCAAACACTGTTATTATGAAATATCGAATGTTATTATTATTAATTACGCAAATTAAAAACCGATTTTATAAACCTTAATGATTTATAATGTTCGAATTTAAAAATGGGCATAATTTAACTAAAATTAAAAGAAATATAAATAGAAAATAGATTTTAGAACGAAATATAAAATATTCAAATATTTGGTTATATTAATAGAATTTATAAATATGTTAATGATTTTTTAACGAATCGCTAATCATGTATTAGGAGAATATTTCGATAATGTTAAAATTTACTATTTAAATAATATTTATATTCTTTTAGAAAAATAGAAAGTATATGCAAAATAGATTTATACAATGTTTTAAATGTTAGAATATTCAAAATTACTAATTAACGTAAAAAACGATGAGTTAAACAACAAAAAGAAAATTATTCAAAGTATATTATTATCTCGAAATATACTAAAATAACGCTTTAGAAGTATTGTAGTTATAAAATAATTAATAATAATTATAGGTAAGAAGATTTACGTATTTCTTAAATTTCTTATTTATTATAGAAAGTGTATTCGAGATTTTAGTAAAATTACTATATTGTTCATTAATGTTATATATAAAACCTTATATAAATACAATAAAAAGTAAAGGCGCTTTGGAAAATTAAAGATGTAATTATAAATAACTGAATATTAAGTATATAGTATCTGGTATATTTTATTAAATTAGAAATCAATATAATAGATTACGTAGTACATATGATAATGAAATAGTAAAATAATTATAGTAAATTATATTTTATTGTATTTTTTATATACGTTAAAAAGCTGAACTTAACTACAGTATTTTAGATTAAGAATCTATAGACATTATTATAGTTTTGTTTAAAAAGGTTTTGGCATTTTCTAAAAAGAAGTTTGTACTAAGTTAAGATTTATACGAATTATTAAAGTTCTATTCCTTTTATTGCCATTAAAGAATTTAGAAGATAATAAATAATATATATAAAAAGGATGGAAAATTTCGAGTTTATTCTTATTTATAAAAAATATTTCAAAAAATAACAAAACCGATATTTTAAGTAAGTAAACAAATTTGTAAAAGATTGATTAAAGTTAACCGTTTAATTTTCAATATTCTTTCGAAACAAGATTTATGTTTATAATAAATTGCGATAATACGCAATATATGGCATAATATATATTAAAATATCAAAAATATAACGATATCCTTTTGCAAAACGAGAAATTAAACAACTTATAAATTTTTTAAAAAAATGAATTAAATTTAGTATATTAAATATATCAATATTAAGTAAATAGATATTTAAGGATTCCTAAAATATTAAAATTATTTTAACGTATTTATTTTTTTTAAAATAGGAAAAGCAACTTAAAAAATAAAACGATATACATTTTACGAAGACTTATAACTATAACTAATCACAAAAAAAATATAAATTATGATTATTATGAATTTTATTATTAAATCTTGTCATTCGAAAATTTAAGAATAAATATTTGATACAATAATATTTTCGTCATCGTTAATCAATTCACGAAATATGTTTATTTTTTATATTATTATAAGAATATGAATACAAAGAAAACAATATATATTTTTTAAAAGTATTTTTATTATCTGCGGAGTATTATACGAAATTATTTTAAATAAAGAAATTATATTTATTTTAAAAATTAAGCAAGTTTTTATACTCTCAATCGGCTTAAATTATAAGTTCTTTAATACATTTAAACTTTAAATCAACGGATGAATACCACGGCTAATTTAAATATTCAAAATATATTTGTAACAATATATTAATTGCAAATAAAATAATTAAAATATTTGCATTCAAAATAAAAATAAGATTAAAACTTCTCCGAAATTAAATAAGTAAGTATTATAATAAAAAACAGTTAAAATATTAACTTTCGAAAAAAGGAAATAATTAATCTAATTATTAAAAATATTTAAATTAAAAACCTAATAAAATATTTTATTTTAAATATATCGGCCTAAATAGAATTACCAAAATTATCTCAAACAATAATTATTAATTAACTTATTATTAAAAGGTAAATTTTATATAATTTCTTAAATTTTCAATTCAAGTTAATAGCAGATACGATTAAGATATTTAAGGTATAAAATAATGTAAAAATATAAGACAACGTCCCACATAAGTAAGCGCCACACATAAGTAAGCGTAACACTTTTTTAACATATTTCAATTATTTATCTTCAATTATCTATTTCTTAATATTAACATTATAGAACGTCTTATAAAAGAAGCGAAAATAAACCTAGCTATTTAGGCTAAAAAACGAAACCCGAAATTTAGTTACAAAAAGCTTAGTTTTATTTATAAAGTCTTATTTTTTACCTTAGCATACCGTTCTAAAGGTAAACGTGCCTGAACCGATATTATCCCTTTTTTGCAGAAATTGACGGCGACCGAAAAAAAATCGATTGTCGACCAAATCCTTGACCTAAATACGTAAACGTTTCCTATCCGGCTTTAATATATTAAAAATATGGCCAATATATTGTTTACCTAATACGTTGCAGAACGTATCGGAATTAACTGGGCGTCGAACTTTATTAAACGGCAAAAAAAATTCCAGACGCGTTTAAATCGGAAAATTGATTATTAACGGGTCCTATACGAAAATCCAGAAATATTTCGCAAATAGTTCGAGCTTATTCGGGTTATAATCGTAAAATACGGCATCGCAAAAAAGGATATTTATAACTTCGACGAGACTAGATTTTTAATGGGGCTTTTTATAATAACGGGCATAATAATTACCAATACCGAAAAACGTAAAAAACTTAAATAAACGTAATAAGGGAATAAAAAATAAATTATAATTATCCAAATTATTAATTCTTAAAATTAAGTTATACCGTTATTTATTATTATAATAAGAAAAAATTATTTTAAGTTTTAATACCGCGATAATTTATTATTAGCCGATTAAAAAGTTATATTAAGTAATAATAATTGGATAATAAATAAATTAAATTTAAAATAAATTTAATATTTTAACAAATATATTCGGACGCGTATAAAAGGTTCGAAACGTTTTTTTATCCTCGACGGTTACGAAAACTATTATTCGATAAAATTCGAAAAATATTACGCCAACCATAATATTATTACGTTTTACATATCCGTACATTTTTCGTATCGGTTTTAACTTTTTAATATATTTTATTTTTTTATTTTGAAATGCGTTTATTCGTAATATATCGAAAACCTAATACGACGCCATTATACTTATATTGCCAAAAAAGATTTTCTCGCCGGCTTTTATAATGCGTTCCAAATTATTATAACGTCCGATAATATTAAATCTGGATTTGCAAAAGCTGGTTTTGTTCCATTCGATCCTAATAACGTCTTTTCCGAATTAGACGTTTTTCCAATTATACCTATATCGACGGTCTCGCCGCTTACTTCCGCCGATTCTGTTTCCCCGCTTGCAAAAACCCCTAGAAATATCCAAAAAATAACAAAATAAGGATATTACTTACAAAAAAAAAATTAAAAATTATTAGAATAACTTGCTAACAAAAATAATGGAATTAGTTAATCTTTTGATAAAAAGTAACTTATTACTTTGGTACGAAATTGCTTTTTTTCGAGAAAAAACCGCCTAATTATACGAAACGAACCATATTTTAAGCAAACGTCGGAAAACCAAAAATAAATATTTTCAAAAAGGAGGAACACTTATTATATAAAAGAAATAAGCTTTTCTGGCTTAAAAAGAAAAAGGTGGTAAAAAAATGCAGTTAATAGCAATTGGAGAGGGTTATCGCAAAAGGGTTAAAACCAAGGAACGGAAATGTGGCGTTTGCAATAAGCCCGGGCATAATACGCATACTTATGAAAAAGTTGTAAATACGTTTAGCGAAAAAGAATCCGATTAATTTTAATTAATACGATATGTTATTATTAAGTTATTTGCATTTATTGTTGCGAGATGCCAAAAAGTGTTGCGCTCATTTATGTATGGCGCTTACTTATGTGGGACGTTAATATAATATATAAAATAAAAAAGATAATTAATATAAAAAAAGAAAATCATTTTATTTAATACCTAATTTAATAAGAGAATTGTTTAAATTCCGAGAATATTTAGAAATTAAAAACTTTATAAATACTTCATACCTAGTAAAATCTTTTTTATTAATATCGGTAAAGACTTTTTAATTAACGGTTGATTAATTAATAAGACTACGACCGGACCAATTAATTATGGTTGTAATTTATGTCGATATAGTTATTATATTCGCGGCTTTTAGCCGTTATTATTTTTGTTTTAGATATTTAAATTCCTTTATAATTTCCGCGATTTTGATATTTCGACGAAATGTCTTAATACTACTACGACAAAGTAGTCGTTTTTGTTTTTGTAAACTGTTTAGTTTATTCGCAGCGGTGCGTAATATTTCGCGAACTTATTCTTCTCGCGTTTTAAGCGATTTTTTTCGATGAAAAGCTTTGAATATATAATTTTCAAAAAGCTAAAAACGTTATAATATTTATTACAATAAATATATTGTCCGCATTCTAAAAATTTCTAGATAACCTTATATTTCATATTTTTTATAACGAGAATAAAAAAATATTTTAAAATTCAAATATTTAATGCGCTTAAAAAAGTAAAGGTTTAATACATTTACAAAAAGAATGATTTTTAACGCAGACTAATATAATAAGTATATAAAACAAAATATTATTTACCAAAATTAACAAATAATAATTTGATTTTTAGAGATAAAAATTCTGAAAAAAGAGAGATTATAGTATAATTTAACAGTTTTAGCTTTTTTTCAAACGGTCGGAGATATAAAATAAGTTAAGTCCGATCCAAACCAAAACGTTATGTAATTAGTTTAAAAATTTAAAGTACTAAATATATTAAGCTTTTCGAATTAGCAGAAAAGCTTAAAAGATTTAATAAGTTTAAGAGTTTAAATTACTTAAGCATTTTAAGCTAAAACCAAAATATACATGTTTATTATTTTTATAATATAAATAATATACATTTATAATAATCGTTCGTTATCTAAGAGATTTTTGATATTACGAGATGCAATACGTTATTATATTTATTACTTAAATCCTTACGATATTTCTATCAATATAAATACGTATAACTTAGGTTTAATAATTAGATGAATTGTTAGCTATTACATAGTAACATTTCTAATTGTAAATATTACATTCGTCAATAACGTTTATATTGCAAGGTATTAAATATAAACGTTTTAGCAGAAATAAATAGAAATTATAATGGACTTTATAAAAGTAACGTAAAATAAAAGATCTCTTAATCGCATATTAGAAAGATATTAAAAAACAAAAAAACTTGATAATTAATTAAAAAGTCTTCGCTTATAACAATATACTTTTTGGAAAAAATGCTTTTAGAATTTGAAAAAAGTAAATAAATTAAATTAAATAAAAAAATAAAAAAGATGAAAGAAGAGTAGCGTTATATAAGATAAAATAGATGTAGCTTATATCTGAAATAAATACTGTTTTAAAGGCACTTAATATCTTCAATTAAAGCGCTATAAATTCAGATTTAAATTAAAGGTTTTTATTACTCGTAATATTAGTTATTTTAAAAACTGTCGATTATGAGTATAACGATAAATTGTGTTAATTAAATTTACTAGATTTACTTAAGCAATTAAATAATTTTTAAATGTTTTTAATATTAAAATATTTCTTACTTAATTAAGTACTAGATTTGATTTTTAATTATTTTAAAATCTAATATTTGTTTCATTTCCTTTTCGTTAAAATATATGTTAAATTTCATGGTTTTTTTTTAAAAGAGAACGTTTTTAAAATCTAATTCAAATAAAGATAATAGAAAAACAAAATATATTCGCATAATTTTAAATAACGAAAATCTGTATTTTGATTTAAGAGTAACTGTATTGATTTTAAATAAACTAACCTTTTTGATTTTAGTTTGTAAAATATTTAACATATCGTTTTGCTTTTGGTGTAATAAATAGATTGTATATCTTTTTAAAAAAAAATTAATATTTTTAATTTTTGATTATAATATTAGACCATACGTTATTAAGGAAATTCTAGCTTTATGTGTAATTTGGCTTATATTATTTTAATTTGTATTAGTTTAGGTTTTGGTCGTAAAGCTATTACGATAATTTTCAAAACCTTATTTAATAATTATATAAATTGTTTAATTTTACGTTCGATTTGAATGTAGTTATATATAGAGAAACGTTTATATTCTTGTTAATAAATATATTATAAACGATTTATATCGATAGCCAAAGCTTTATTTAATTATAGTGTTAAGAATTAATAACATTTCGAAAAAGATATTGAAACGTTTAATATAATTTTCGATTTTGTTTATCAGATTAAAGGTATTAAGATATCGAGAACATAAATGTAATATTTATATATTTAATTGAATTAATGTCAAATATAAAAGTAAAGATTTAACTTCGTTAAAGAGGATTTTTTAGATATTTCTTACTTATTTAAACAGCATCGAATAAATATGTAAATGAATTATTTTTTGTTCCATTTCGTAAAACGCTAAAAGTATTTATATTTAGTAAAATCCGTTAGTAATTATTGATATTTTATCGTATTAAATTCTTATAGCAATATATTTTAACTGTAGTAAATTAATAATAAAACTTTAAATAGTAATATTTTATACTTTATTTAAAATATCGAAAAGCTATCATAAACATTAAGGTTTATAATAAGATATCTTAAAATTATTGCACATGTTATAGTTTTTAATTACTTATTTAAAATACGTATCAGGTTTAGAAACCTTTGCAAACGTTTAATAATTTTGAAAATTTCTTATTATTTGTACAATATTTTTATAAAATTCTTCTGCAAATTATTTCTATTAATCTTCAGCAATATACATTTTTCTATACTATTGTAAGAAATCCTTCAATTAAGTATTTACCTGCTAAACTCTTTTTTATTTTTTTATATTGTAAAGATTTCGAAACTCTAATAAAGATTTAATGTTGGCTTTTTATCATATATTTAAATATTGTATAATGTTATCTGAATTATACTCTAATTTATACATTTTTCAGAACTTTAACATTAGAGTCGTTTTTACGATTAAAAGTATTTATTTAAAACCTTTTTTATATACTATATATTAAAGTTAACTTTTTATAAAAAAAAGTATTAAATTTTATATTTTTTTATTTGCGTTTTACATTGTGATAAATAGAATGAAACCTTTGTAGTCGATATAAATATCGCAAAAGTTCTTAATTTTATAAAGATACGGTTTTTCTCCTAACTCGAATTTGTGAGTTTTGTATCGCGAAATATTTTTAAATAATATATTTTTACATATTGTTAAATATTGTTTTAGGGCCATTGTAAAATTATTCTTAAAGCGTTATTATAAATACTGGGTTTGAATTATTTAGTTTTATAAGTATTAAATAATTTTGTTATTAACTTTATTCTAATTTTGATTTAAATATTTAAAAAAACTCTTTTTAGTTCCTGCTAAAAAAGAGTTTTCGCCGTATTTCTTTATAATAAGTTTTGTTAATAGTTTAGTTTTATCTTTATATTCTTTAATTAGGTTACCTATATTTCTCGTATATCTTAAATATATTAAATATTAGTAATAGTCGTTTTATTAAAAATGAGCTAGTTTTTAATTATTTTTAAATTGGAATTTGAAATTTACATTGGACCGAAAATATAAGTAAATCTAAAAAAAAAGAATTTCGTATATATTATATGTTTTTAACTTTATTCATTCCAATAATTACTTTTTCCAAAGATTTAAGAATTTGTATAATATACCTTTTATTCTTTTTTAAAATTTCGAAATAAATAAGCATGTTATCGCAATAAACTAGCATTAATTTCGTTTAGAAATCATTTAAACGTAATTATTAAATTGGAGTTGGGAGAATTGGTCTTGATTAGTGCGGATAACCATTTTATGTCACGGTACGGAAATAGAATTATCGAAAAATGAAGAACTTAATCCGATTGTATTGATGGTGTTAAACCTCGATAACTGAAAAATGAGAGAAAATATGCTGAATGGTGATAATCGCTGATAATGCTTCGGGGTTGAACCCATGGCGAAAAAGAACTTCTTAATATACATGCGAAACTCGGGCTTTTTGATCAGCCGAGCCTGAGCATGGGTGTAACACCCCGCCCCACTTCATTATTTCGAAATGTTATAAGATAGAAGTTTTAATAAGCTTTATAGGTATTATTCAGTGATTATAAAGTCCATATATTATTTTATATACAGTTTTTTAATTTTCTCCTTTAATTATTTTAGTATAATAATAGCCGTTGCGAAATTTAAAACCGTTATATTATTTTGTTTTATTAGTATTCTTTGAAATATTGATAAAAGTTCAAAAATAACAGTTTTTACTTGCGATATGATTTAATTATTTAAAATTAATATTTTATGAATAAATTCGATTTTTGTGCGTATTAAGTCTTTATTGAAACTTTTTATTTTTAAAATTGTAGAACGAAATGTTTAACGGAAGAATCAAAATGTTAAATATATATTTTTTTAAATTAAATTATAAGTTATTCAGAAACTTTTCTATTTTTTACAACCTCTTTAGTAAATTTTATAAAATCTATCGAAATTTTCTCTTAAATAAATAGCTTATAATAATGTTAATTACAAAAAGCTAATTTATAAATCTTTTAATTTATAAAGAGTTCTTTTTAATTTTTAGGATCTTAGAAGTATTATAGAAGTTTAATTAAAAATATGTATTTTTTAATAATGCGATAAAGTTTTTAATCGTTTTTATAGCTTTATTGTTAATGAAACATTTAATGTTTTCAATTTATATATATCTTATAAAATCTAAATTCAGATAATCTAAACTCAGAATTATATTCGAAAACATTTAACGAAATTCTTTTTTAGTAATTTTAAATTTATATTAACGTAATCTACAAGCGAAGCGCCCACTTTAACCACCCTATTATACATATTTAGTTTCGTAATAGCCATACCATATTTAAATCAATCAAAATTATTCGCAATAATTTTTATCAAACGTATCTATTACTTCTTAACAAGTGCACGTATTATGTCCGGGCTTATCGTAAACGCCATAGCACCGTTCCTTTCTTGTAATCCTTTTACGACAACTACCTTTCGTTATTATTTCCTATATTAATTCGCCATTACTTTTTTTCTCGGCCCGGAAAACCTTCTCCTCCTGAAAAGTAAATAATCCTTCTTTTTGAAAGCGTTTATTTCTGGTCTTTCGATGTTTGCTGAAAATATAATTAATTTCATTATTAAAAAAAGCAATTTTATGTAATAAATAATTTATATCTTTAACCAAATAATTTATTACATTAATTATAATTATCGGCAAATTAACTTAATAATTTATAATTTCATTTTTTAAATAATTAAACTGCGAAATTATTTTTTCGAAAATCTTAAATATTTTACGTTCAAAATAAAAAGGTAAAAATAAAAAGGAAACGGTCAGTATTCGAAAAGGTTATCGAATATCTAATTACGAAATAACATATTCGGGATTTAATAAAATAAAGCCAATACCGCAAAAGTTAGCCTTAATATTTTCGGGGATTATAAATATTTTAAATATTTCGTAAAAGCCGATAAAAAGATTTTCCTTAATAACGTATGTATTATAATGCCTTATAAAATTTTCGATATAATAATTATAAGCTTATTTCAACAAAGAAAAGCATATTATATTAAAACGTTAAAACTTATAAAAAAATAAAAAAGCATATAAAATGTAATAATATTATATTCCTTGCAATATTTTTCAAATTCCATCAAATAATAACTTTCGTAACTGTTAAAGATAAAAAAACGTTTAATATCTTTTATATGCGCTCTGGTATATTCGTCGAAATATTTAACCTAATCCAAACCTAAAACGTTCGTTATTTAGCTATTATTATTTACGGCAATTTTCCAATCGCGTAATATGGAACTATTACGGTACCAAAAAATAAAATGGTTTTTGTCTGCTACGATAATATACGAAAAAAAGTCCAATTTTAAAAACCGACGGCTTAAATAACCGTAACCCATTTTCTACTGCCTTATGAGGCCTACCTAGGCCTTTTATGCCTTTCGGCGTTTATAATTACTATGCCCAACGCCGTTATTAGCCCTATTAAAAAGCCAGTTTCGTCGAAATTATGTATATCCTTTTCCGTAATACCGTATTTCGCAATTATATTACGTACGAATTCGAACTATTTATTAAATATTTCTGGATTTTTATACATAATCTTTTCGTAATTAATCTTTCGATTTAAACGCGTTTTCAATTTATTTTACCATTTAACGACATTCGACGTCCAGTTAACGCCGACGCATCCCGTATCGCGTTCACATAAAAATATATTGGCCATATTTTTAACATTTTTAAATAAAAAAAAACACTTATAAATCGAAATCGAAAATATATTCGACAATAATTTGCTTTCGGAATCGATTAATTTTCGCAAATTGGGCGATATATCGCGTTATGCTAATTTACCTTAAATTCGTTCGCAAAAAGTTATTTTCTGAACAGTATATATAATTACAACTTTAAATAACCAATACGAAAGTCGCATCTTTTGGCCTGAATAACAAGGTTTAATCGTGCTTTTTTTTTAAAAAAAACCCAAACATATTGTTATATTGAAAAATATATAAGTAAAGTAAGGTAATTAAAAAGTTAAATCTGAGTAGGCGCTTCACTTATGTAGGCGTTTCGCTTATGGATTACGTTAAATGCTTTTTCAATTTTTACAAATCATCTTTATTTTTCATTTAAATATATTTCTATCCATTATATATGATTTATAAAACCTGTATTTATAGTTTTAAAAACATTGATATTTTTCTATTATTACGAGGAAAATGAAATTATTTGTCGTTTTTATATTAATTACAGTTTTAAATATTATATTTTCGTATTGAAATTAAATTCTGATTTAATTACGTAAAATTTTCATCCTTCTTTATACGGCCTTAAAAACTTAGATCTTTTAATTTTTTAATTTTGAACTGTTTGATATTTTTTAATTAATATAAATTGTTTATTAAAAATATATTTATCTTCGAGTTTTGTTATAATATAGGAGTATAATAATTATCTATACATGTATATTATTATGTTTACTTAATTAATATCCAAAATCACTAAGTCTATTTTAAAGTAAGTTTTATATTTATGTTTTGAAAATTATAAATATTAAAGTATAATGTTTTGAAAAAATGAATTTCATATATAAAATTTCATATTAATTGTAAAATACCGAAAAATAATGTAACTATCCTTGTAATATAGTCTTTTATATCTCTTTTAAGTCGGAAAATATATAATACTATTTAAAGTAGTTTAGGTTTCTGAGAATTTCGATATATTCATATTTTTTGTCGTATTCGATCAATATTTTTTATATTTGTTCTATTTAAAAATCGTTTTTTGCCCTAATTTTAAAATAAACTATATAATTATAAAAGACTAGCAATAATAAAATAAAACAGGTTATAAAATTAAATTTGCGATTTCTTAATATCTATCGTATATTATAGATAATTATATAATTTCGAAAATAATTATCTGTAATTATTAATATTTGATCTGTTATAATTTAACGGTCTTGGCTTTCTGCGAATGGTCGAAGCCACCAGCATGGTCAGCTCCGACCTAAGCCGACAGATTACGTAACGGGCGTAAGAAGCTCAAATAGTCTTATTGGTCCAATGGCTTTAAGTCAGTTAAGCTTTTTTAAAAGCTTAAAACAACTTGAGAGAATTTAAAAATAAAACGATCTTGAGCTAGAAGAGATACGCTAAGCTCAGATAAGAATATATACGTTCGCTATTTTTATAATATATATAATATTTACTGACAATAATAATTCATTACCCAAAAGAGTTTTAGTATGATAATATATGATGAATTACAATATTTAGTTCTGTAAGATTTTTAATTTATACTTATTAATATATATTCATACCATATAAATTGAATAATTAATTAAGTTTATTAATCGTTATACGTTCCAACTTTTTATTTAATAATATGGTGAAATTTTAAGTAATATTGTCGGTATTCTATTTCTAAGTTAATATTGAATTTGTAAGGTTTCCAAAAATAACATAAATCAAGACGAAAAAATCAATAACCTTATTTAACTAAGAAACAGTTTTAAAGGATTAAATCTTTTAAGTATACGTAATACCTAATCTGAAAAAATATATTAATTTTAATAAATCTCTGTAAACTATATACGAAAGGTTAGAAAATAAAAGCAAATTTTCTGATGTAAAAAACACCTTAAAGCAAATTAGATAATCTAATTAAGCTTTACTAAAAATGAAAAAAAGAAGTTTTGGAGATTTGTAAACGTAAATTATTGAATAATATTTCTGTAGCATTACATTTTTTCTAATATAATGTCGAATGTATTTTAATCATTTTCCTATTTAATTTGTTATACTTAGTTTTTAATAAATTCTTATAACTAGACAACTTAGAAAAAACGCAGGTATTTAATTAGAAACTATTATAAAAAATATATTGCGTTAATGTCGAAAAAATGAAACTTAAAAATAACACAAGTAAATAACGATTAGGAACAATTCCAATAAATATGAACAAAAGTTTTTGAAATAACAATAAAAGCAAAAGCCGAAATAGAAATCTATCAATTACAATAAAAAGGGTCGACATTCAAATAAGATAGAAGGTTTACTTAATTATTTTACAAATTAAATTAAAATTAAAAAATATTAAGAATTAGATTTTTTTCATAGTGTAAAAAATATATAACAATTTCTTTTAAAAGACATCAGCCTAAATATGTATTAAATTACATCGTTTGAAAGTTGAAATTAATGGTCGATAATATATTTACTATATAAGAAATAATAAATATAAACATAATAGTAAATCTCCAAATTTAACTAATATTAATATTTTTCAATATAATAATACTTTATATAGCATTATACTGAGACCTATATAACTTAAAAATATGTATCAAAATTTTAAAATAAAATGAAATATTTTGATAATAAGAAATAAAAGATTTTATAAATATTTTTTTATCTAAAGAAATGCAATAAAATAATTAAACACTAATATTCGACAATAATCTAAGAATAAGTAAAAAACCGACGATAAGATTATTAACATAATTTAAGGCTGATATATATAAGGGCTATCCAAATGGAAAATTCGATATAAAATACGAAAAATCGAAATGTTGATCCAAAGGCGTTTACAAAATAATAAAACGTTCCTAAAAGAAAATTAAAAAAGTGTTAAAAATAAATAAAGAATATTTATCCTAGAACCTATTATTAATAGGGCAAAATATACGCAGTACATTATAAACGACAAAACTATTTAACATATAATAACTGGAAGAAATTCCATTTATTAACATATAATACGTATATATAAAGGAGGTTTTGGTTTCCTAAATTAAAGTGAAAATAATAAAATAAAGAAACGACAATATTAATATTTTCGAATTATCGCCCTTTAAAACGATATCGATAGAAAATGCATTATAGAATAGACTAAAAAAATAATATCGGTAAAGAGAATTGGTTTTATTTGATAATTAATATAATTATTAATTAGTAAAAAATTTTTCTGGGTATATTATTAAAACATATCACCTAAAATTCTTTACAGATCTATATTAATAACAAGTATTTGTTATCAAACTAAAAGAAAAACAAATATTATAAGAAAGACTTTAACAGTTTATTTGAAAACTTTACACGAAAAACGACTTGTTACAAAAGATTGAATAAAATGCTGTATATTATATAGAAAAACAATTTATACAATAAAAGAGAAAAATAGAACAAAAATAAAAAGAATTAATATAACTTCAAAACTAAATATCTTAGCAATAAGAATTAATATAATAAGTTAATATATTAAACCAAAAAAATAAATACAATTGAACATATTCGAAATAAATATAAAAAACGATAATTTATAAAAAAGCCGCAAAATAACGAAATCTCGAAAGATTAAAAATATTCTTAAAAAGGGCTTTAAACGAAACTACAAGAACAATTAACAACATTATTACTTTAGATATACGCATTAAAATATACCAGTATATGGCAATAACAAATTACAAAGCTTTAAAGTAGATATTATATTATAATAAATACAGTTTATAAATTTAATTTATTATAACAATATAAATTAAAATTTTCTACAGTTGTAAATATCGAAAATTTTAATTTTATATACGACGAAAACGAAATTTAAAGTAAAATTCATTATTTCGAACGGTCTACTTCAAATTAATATTAAATAATTAATATCGATATCGTTTTATAAAACAATTACAATACGATATTAAGATTACTATAGATATATTAATACGGTGTTTTAACTCACGAAAAATCTAAGTCAGTAAAGTTCATTTTATATCTCGTTAATAAATGAAGAAAAATTTAAATTTGTATATTCGATTAAAAATAGCAATAAATAAAGAAATGTATTTTGTTCGCTATTAACAAAACATTACTTAAATAAATAAAAACCGGCTAAATCGAGCAAATTAATAATTTATATCCATATAATTAAGGCAGTTTTTACAGCAGCTTATTCTTTTTTATATTTATATTTTGAATTTATTTACGTAATACAAATTACATTGTATTATTAAAATATTTTTAAAATATGTTAAAGGTTCTTATTTACGTAATCGGATGAACTATATAAAAACATTTTTTATTTTTTTAATAACGGCGTTAAATTTGAAAAAAGTGACATTAAAACTTTAATAAAGATTTCTTCGTTAATGGTTTTCTATATTTTAATCGTTAATACTTTTAACAAATTCGTTTTTTTAAAAAATAACAGAATATTAATTTTATTATAAAAGTATTCATGGAGTATTTATTTCTTATATTACGAAGTTGTTTGTAATAGTTTTATTATAATATTTATAACTTTTTATTAAATAGATACGACGAACAGTAGAAATACGGAATTCACGACGAGATTTGAAAATATGAAAAAGCATAATAAAATAGCTATATATAAAAAAAGAAAAAGTTTTTAAGAAAAGAGAAATGCTATCACAACTTAATAAGCCCAGTTTACTACAAT
Source organism: Monosporascus cannonballus (assembly GCA_004154925.1). NCBI lineage: Eukaryota > Fungi > Ascomycota > Sordariomycetes > Xylariales > Monosporascus > Monosporascus cannonballus. The sequence continues at coordinate 118,484 of QJNS01000087.1, forward strand.
AGTTGCTGTAATTAAGATAAAAATAATTTATTTATTAGGTAATAAAAATTATTAATATTTAAGTAATTATAAATAAATATTAACGGATGTAAATAAATATATTTAGAGTACTATTAATAATTAAATATAATTTAAAAAGTTATAAAAAATAAATATATATATTTATAACTTATTAAAATATATATAATCGTAATAAATAATAATAATTTATTTTTTAATACATGCTTAGTATTACAAAACGTAATTAAATGTTTTATTATTTAGATTTTTACGATATTTATATTTAGAGAAATCCGTATAACTTAAGTTTAATAATTAATTAAACTCTTAGTTATTATACATTATAAATATTTAATGAAAAATATTATTCATTTAACAGCTATAATTTTATTTAATTATTAAGCTTCAGTTATACGGATTTATACAAATAAAAATGTCGTAAAAATTTAAATAATTAAATACCTAAAACAAAAACTAAATACATTTTCCGCTATATAATTTCAAAAGTTAACCGTTCTAACGCTATGATGCGTTGGAAATATTTGTCCGTATTTAAATAAGGAACGTCTTATCTTAGCTAGCTGATATCTGCTGGTTTGTTTTTATTTTTGATATATTTTTATATATTACGCTAAGGTACTAAAATAAAGCAATTAAATAAGGTATCCCCGTAACGAACCAGCAAGGTCAAAGTTAAAGTTACCAAAACACATTTTTATTTAATATTTTTTTAATAAAATATAAATTTTGTTTCCTTTATATAATTAATTTAAATGGAATAATTATGATATTTTGTATATATATGAAATATAAATTAGTACGTTTATAAATGTTTTTCGAATTTTTTATATAATAATTAAAGTTGATATAATTAAGTTAAAATTTGACGAAATTATTAACCACAAATTTTTATAATTACGATAACGCAAATATTGGGTATATTATTTAGCTATAAGCCGTTTAATGGTAATTTAATATTGAAAACCCCATCCAGTTATTTTTTTACTCGTACGAATTATTATTAATACGTCGAAACTATAAGAAAATTAAAGATAACTAAATCCGAAACCTTTTAATAGTTGTATCGTAATTAATTTCATTTTAACAAATTTAATAATTTACATATGCTTTAAATATAAGATATTATATATAAGAATTTTTCGAACTTTATAAATAAAGGTTAAAATTAATACGCCTAAATTTAAATTTAGGAAATGGACGACCCTAACGCCCTTATAGCTACGACAGCATAACTACTGATCGCATCATTATATACCGGGCTTCCTTAATATATTTTATATGGAAGAAGCTCGTCCAGTAATTCTTTTAACCGTACGAGCTATCGTTTTTACGTTGCGGTCATAAGAAGGCTAAGGTCAGCTAAATCCGAAACGCTCTTATATCTGTAACATAATAACCACAACTCGTACGGGCAAAAATATGGCTGGACGATTTTTTTCCATATTGAATTACTCTTAAAAAGCTTATATCTAAATATTATATACAGTAATTACGTTATCATAATTATAAAAACGTTCCGAATTTAAAGTAATATTAATTAAAAATTTGGATTTTTTTAATATCTTAATTAAATTAATTTCGATTTGAACATTTTATATATTATTAAAAGTTCTGTTTATTATGTATATATAATTTTTCTTATTTTTTAATTATTTTCTGTTAATATTGTATTTGCGAATTTTGAAAGAATATTTAAGCGTTTTTATATAATATAATAATAATTAAGGCCAAAAAACTATAATTTGTTATTAGGCCTCATTTTAAAGGTTTGATTATTTTTGTAGGTCTTTTACAAATTAGGTTAACGTGATACTAAAAGCTACTTAGCTATAACTCCGCCGCAAGCGCAGCTACAACCTCTAAAATACAGCTTGATTTTAATAAGGTAAGGAACATTCCGAAGCTATTTTTTTACATTATTTCCTTTTTTTTAAGAATCGTCCGCACTCTTTAATTAGCGAGCCGTTGATAACGCGTTAGTGGATTTTTAGAAATAACTCGCGTTTGTATTTGTTATTTCTTTATTTATTAACTTTTTTCAAGTTCATAAATCCTTCGGCGATATACGCAGCAGATGGCGGCTTAAATATCTTAAATTTTTAAAAGATCAAGTAAAATTCCAGCTGTCTATAATGTCGAAATATTGCCGACCGAAGTATTTGCGAGGATAAAGAGGCCTTTATTACCCCAAATTATTAGCATTGTCGTGTAGTAACCAGTTGTCGATTGCTTTGTTAAGTGCGTATAAGTAAATTACTTGGCTTTATAAATGCAACGAGGGCCCGTTTTGACGATTTATAGAGAATTTTTGACATTTTTCAGCTTTTGTATCGAATTCGAACCTTAACTTGTAGTTGCGATTAATAGCCAGTATATTCGATTAGCGTTGGAATAATGTAACAAAATAAAAAGAATTAGTTACTTCGCTATATAATTTAAAAAGTTAGTAATTCTAATACTAAGAAGTGGTAGAAGTCCTTGTTCGGGCTTAAGTAAAAAATCTTTCGAAAGCATTTTCTTATAATAATTTAATTACGTTTTGTAATATTAAAAATATTTTCTTTAATAAATTAATATTACAGATTAAATTATATAATTATTAATTAATAAATATATATATATTTTACGTAAGTTAAACAAATTCTCATTAAAGTTTAAAGTTATTACAAATTTAATTCATTTAAATGCAATTAGTTCGGTTTGGATTTATTTGGATCTTAATGTTAAAAGAAATCCAAATTACGTAACTTATTTATAAAAGTTCGACCGTTTTTTGCAACCGGACTTAGCTCGAGTCGTAATATGTTACTAGATTTATTTTTACTTAAAATAAACTTAAATTGCTATAATTATTATTAAGAAATCGCATTCGTAATCGCGTTAGATAAAGCGCCGATATATTAGCTATTTAAATTGGCTAGATGCCTGATAGCTAAGATCTTAAATATCTAAAAGTAATTTTTGAGATTTATTTAACATTTTATATTGTAGTCACTTAAAGTCTTTCTTTTTAAAAAATATTGTTTTTTAACATACATAAGCGAATATTCACGCTTTTTACGTGCTGAATCCATGTTCGTAATCATTATGCTGTAACTTGGCAGCCTTCTTTGCCAGGAGAGCGAGATCGTTAACCAGTTCTGCGTGAGAACTCATACATTTATTTAGCTTCCCATCGACGGACGTTAAATCCCGCCTTAGCTCCTTCTCGCGATCTGCTGCCTCCCGTAGACGAGTCTTTAGGTTTAAGTTCTCCTCCTCATAGCGGTGGCCGTTATAGGCTAAGGTGCTGACGTGCTGCTGCAGGTCCTCGAGCTCACGCTGGAGCTCGGCCTTGTCACTAACGAGCTCCTGGACCAGGCTGCTTAAATCATCATTCCTGCCCTGCATGGCGGTACGCTCGGCCTCTGCTGTGTCCTTGGCCGCGTCGAGTTCCCGCTGGACGGCATTCTTCTCGGCTTGGAGAAGGTTGAGACTTTGGGTCAACTTCTTCTCGAGCTCGGCCTTGTCACTAGCGAGCTCCTGGATCTGGCTGTTTAAGTCATCATTCCTGCCCTGCATGGCGGTACGCTCGGCCTCTGCTGTGGCTATATTGTCCTTGGCCGTGTCGAGTTCCCGCTGGACGGCATTCTTCTCGGCCTGGAGAAGCTTGAGACTTTTGGGCAACTTTTCTACTTCGTCTCGGGCCTCGTGCAGCATGCGCCTGAGCTCCAACTTCTCCGTCTTCTCGCGATGGTAGTTTGCTCTTAGGCTCTGAATCGTCCGCTGGGCGTGTCCCAGCGAGGTCTTCAGCGTTTCCGTCTCGAGCATGGAATGTCGAGGGGTTCGCTTAATGGGCGACGGGGGGGGTGAATCTTCGGGCGTCGGGCTTTCATTAGCGGTATCGAAGCCTTCATCGTTAAGCCCTACAGGCTGTTCACGTTCCGCTGTACGGCGTTTTTCCAAATAGATTGCTTTGGCCAGGTCCTGGGTTTGCGAAGTTAGCTCCTCGATTTTTCGCTGCATGGCACCGCGTTCAGAATCGGCGAGGACTATGTTCCTCTTAGCCGTGCCAAGCTCAATATCGTGACGCTTAACAGCTGCAGCATGTTCCTCTACCAGCTTGGAATGGCTGAGCCTGACTTCGTCTAACTCCTGCTGAGTCGCGTTCCTCTCGGCCTGGAGAAGGTTGAGATTTTGGGTCAACTTCTTTTCGCGTTCGACAGCCGCCTTCTGGGTCGTTATGAGGTCGTGCAATTGGGTTTCAAGGTTCCAATTTTCGTCCTTGTAACGATGTTCGTTTTCGTCAAGAGCTTTTACGCGCTGTTGAAAACTTTCGGCCTCGTATTCGAGCCTGGACTTCTCAATCCTGGTTTCTTTCAGCTCCTTTTCCTTTTCGGCGAGCAACGCTTGCAGATTTTTGACTTGGGAGATTAAAGAGGTCATGGTCTCGACTGCAAGCTCCATATCGTGGGTGCTGTTGATAGGCTGGTTCCGTACTTTCCGGCTGGACACGCTGAGCTTGGTTGTGGAGCCAGTGGTCTGGGTCTCAAACTTGGAAGGACTGACGGAACGCCTGCCACTCTTGCCCTCAACAACAAAAGGCGAGGCCAGTTTGGCGGCCTCGTTGCTAGGAACGCGTTGCTTGGGAAGAAAGGCCCTAGGAGCCCCCCTGGCCACATCGTTGTACTCCTCCTCGATCTCGACGAGCTTCTGGTGGAGGTCCTCGGACAGCTCGCCCTCGGAGTGCATCTTCTCGACATCCCTTAGGCGATCATCAAGCTGCTTGCGCTGCTGGACGAGGGCGGTGCCGGGCTTGCCGGCCTCCTCCTCTATGCGGCGATCGGTATCGGCCAGATGGGCTTCGAGGGCCCGTTTGGCCTGGGCGGGAGAGGCATTAGGACCGAGGGCGGAAAGCTGGGAGTCGGAGCGGGAGAAGCGGCGATGGGGGCCCAGAGGGGGGGGGACGGGCGTGGGAGCGGTGACAAATGGGTCGTTAATGGGGTTGGCAGGGGGCGACTCTTGGTCTAGAGGCGAAGTCATCTCGATAAACCCTGTTCGATAATCTACCAATATTGAAACTGACGTTCATGATGGTTCCACAGCACGTAGGCGGCTGCGCTGTGAAAGTGTCAGTGAGCAGGCAATTGAAGGTAAGCAATGCTGTTAAATTATGGCTATTCTGGCATACATCCGCACCAATCACGATGTGGGAAAGAATGCGTATTTTAGCATAGTCACAATAGCAGTCATGCTCATGTTGATTAAAAACCCTCAAACGGGAGATCTTTTTTTTTTTTTGGTAGATATCAGGGCTATTTATTCATCTATTTCGTACGCTCAACTGTGTTGAATAGGGCACTGCGTGATAAATGCATTTATCTTACCGTTGTGAGAACCTCGACCCCCTGAGAGTTTTCAGAGGGCTGGGAAGTCCGAAGCGCGTCTACCCAAACTTGGAGTATGGGGACAACCCGGTACAGCCGTCGCCACTAGCTCGGGGAGGTGGCTCGTGCTCTGCCATGTCAAAAAAACCTTGGCTCATAGAAGGCATTCCAATAATGATTTACTTTACTCTGCCATTTACAATAAAGCAGTCCGCTTGTCATCGGCATTGAGCATGTGGACCTAGCAACGATCTGGGTAGAGGTTAATATGTTTGAAACCCTTTTTGGTGATCTGCCCTGGTTTCAGTGGTAGGGGCTTGCTGACATGGAAAACCCCAGTTTGCTATCCGGCGAGACATTGTACGTGGGTCGAGAGCCTGCTATATCAAAAGTACTTCCACATCTGCCTCATGCTGGACGCTGACGGCCTCACCGTACATGATGCCATGGATGTAGCACTCGCCGATGAGCCTATAGTACGGCGTGTCTTTCACCTTCCGCAGAACGAAGGGCACCTTGCCGCCGTTGGCGATGAAGATGCTGTCATCGGCCTTGGCCTGGCCGGGAACAATGCCGGCGTACGGCTTGCCGGCTGCCCCTCGATTGTGGGTCATGCAGAAGGCGGCGCCCGGAATGCGGCTCGCGAAGGTCCAAGCAGTCTGCCAGTACTGCGTCATGCGCGCTTGCGCCTCGGCGGGATTTTTCCCGTACTCGTGCGCGTCCTCGTCCAGGCCCAGGCTCAATATATCCGCCCCCGTCTTGGCGGGCCAAGGGGCAACGTCTTCCTCCTCCCTGTCGCCGTCAGGGTGGGGGAACCGGGCCGCCCATCCAGGCTCGGTCTGCGGGCCCTTCGAGTCACCGACTAGCAGCCGCAGCATGAGCTTGTCCTGCCATTTTGCTCCCGCACCCAGGCTCGCATTGTCGTCCGCAGCTGCGTTTTTGCCATCGATTTCCGGGTAGTCCCCCAGGTATGAAGTGTAGCGGCGCATGTTCTGCAGGGTCTTGGCGAAGGTGATGACACGGCCGCCATCCAGACCCAGTTCGGAGCAGTCTCTGATCTGGTCGATAAGGTGGCCCCGAATGACCAGGATTGGGCCCCGGTGAACAGCCACGCTCTGGGGATTGTCGCGCACCTCGGCCTGAGGCGGCCTGCGCGGCCCCGCGTAGAAACCCCCTCCCCGGCGCGTTGTCCACGTCGAGATAGTGGGCGGATATGTGCGCTGCCTCGCGCCGGAGGGAAAGCGCAGGCCCATGAAGTCGGGAATCCAGGAGCAAAACGAAGCGGACTTGCCGTGGCCCGCGTGGTAGAGCAGGTTCAACACCTCACCGTGCCGGATAAACCCCCGTGCGTACTTCTCCATGATGGTCTCGTCGTCAGATATGTAGTCCGGGTCGAAGTCCTTCTCCAACAGGTACGAGTCGGAGGCCAGGTTGAGCAGGGAGAACATCTTGTCGCGTGACCGGGACGAGTTGGTATAGGCGAACATCTCGAGCAACCGCAGGAACGGGGTCTTCTTCTTTGCCTGGTGGTAGGCCTGGCGGGTGCGGTGCAGCGCAATGGCGGCCGCGGAGCCTTCCAAGAAGATTGTCTCGTGCTTGGCGTCTGCCGCGGGGGTTCGGTCGCCGCCGCCGCGACCGCGGCTGGGGTGACGCTCACGCTCGAGTAGTGACTCCATGAAGCAGTCCCACGGCATTTCGGACCGCCCGCTCATAATGTACACGTCGCGGCCCAGGGTTAGCTCCTGGACGACCCAGGCGCGAGTGAACCAAGGCCGTTTCAGGAGCTGGCTGACGCCGCCCCAGAGCTTGTCGGCCTTGGCGGGCGTGTTCGGGTTAGCCGCGGGTGCACCTCGGCCCGTACGGCAGCGGTTGCCGGGCGAGCAGAGCGACTTGTGAAGGTCGGCCAGTCGCTCTATTTCGGGGCTGGGCTCGTCCATGCCCCTGTCGTTGCCCAGCCAGACGATGACGCGTGCTGCTTTGTCGTAGAGCGCGCCCAGTCGCCGCACCTGGATGCTCTTCTCTGCGCTGTCCTGCTGGTTGATACACAGCGCGTCCGCCCAGATCCGTGCATCGACCCGCTTGCGGCGCAGGCACTTGAGGCAGGACGACAGCGACTCCGTGATGGGTATCGTACCCCTCTCCGTCGTAAAGGTAGATGGGTTCGGCCCCTCTGGCCTACGGCCCCAGACGTATGAGATGGCCCAGAAGCCGCTGTCGGGCTTAAGCTCGTTCACCTCGGCGATCTCGAGGGAGCCGCTCAGGGGCTTGCTGTCATCATCCACGTGCTGGAGCTTCAGGAGGCGGATTTTGCCAGGACCCACCGCGAGGCCATTGTAAATCCTGCTTGTCCCGGCCGTCATGCTGATGCTCGCAAACTCCTCCGCAAGCATGATCGGCGCCGACTTGCCAATGCAGCCCGTGTAGTCCATCACTGCGTCGAGCGTGATGGATCCATCCTGTTCCAGTTGCCAGGGGTCCGCGAACATGGCAATGCCTGGGTTCTCCCACACCCGATACACTCGCGCTAGTATATAGACGTCCACTGCCTTCTTTTTATCCCGGAGATGCATAGTCTTGAGCTGAACGATGGGATCCACCGCCGGGCCAAGTCAGCGACTCTGTGTACCTGGAAGCTATAACATGCTTTGCGAGACTTACCTTTCGGTACTGCGACATAGGCAGGACAAAATGCGAGTCGAGCTCTCCGTTTGTTGGGCATACTTCGATGTGTACAGTTACGCAGTCGGCAAGCATGTCAGAATGGATGTGTTCGCAGCGGATAATTGCGTCCCTAAGCTTCCCCCTGGTATTCTTGATAGTGAATGTCGACGTGTCACAGCACCCCTCTTTGTACTGCGGAATGCCGTCCCAGGAGCGCAGAGGGCTGGTCCAATGCTCCTGTGGCAGGTATACGCCCTCACCAAGGAATGTCTCCAGGTATCTCGAGACCTACAATAGATGCGTTAGTGGTCTGAAAAATATCTAGCAATGCCCAAGAAATAGAATGAAAAAGGAGAACTCTTACATATAACTCGCCAAAGTATCTCGTGTCTTTGGTATCGTCGCCGTAGAAGATGGTCATAGAGTGCGGGACTGTTATCCAACCTTTGTCCATGCTCATGAAGCTCTCTTCATAGCTTCGTGTCCGCGACTGAGTGCTTCGCGGCGGTGAATAGAACTTTCCACGATCACCCTTCTCGACGTAGTTCGTTGACGGACCTTCAGACAGAGACGTGCCCGTCCAGGAACTCAGAGTGTTGACACGGTGTAACGATGCGACTACAGGGGCCCGAGCAGGGGAGCTGATCCGTTTGACACGAGAGGCGTCGGTAGCCTTCTCCTCCGAATGCGCTGTTGCCGAACTCGCCCGAATACGAGTTGCTGTGTGTGCCTTCAGCTTGTTACGGGGGACTTTCTTTGATGCCTCGAGAAAATTGCGTCTGAGAAGTTGTTCGTCGCATTTGTTTTGGTACTTCTCGTCATTGTGTGGTGCATCGTCGTTATCCTCTTGCACTTCTTCTTTGGGAAGATACCCTGCGAGGGGAAGCTTTTGAGGATTCGGTGAGTATCGTTCCGAGTCTTCGAAGGACTCGAACCTATCTGTCTCTATTGGCACCGAGTCTCTTGGTCTGTCTGCTGGCTCAGCAAGTGTAGAAGTGATCAAGAAATTATTCGGGTGCAGTGGCCAGGACGACTCTGGCGCCACATTGCGGTTTCCTGTCGTCCTCGTCGCTAAGTAATGGGTCAGGACTTCTTCTCCAGAAGTATGTGGCGCAGTTTCCTTTCCCGTCCGCGACAGTTCTGAAGAAGTTGCTTGCCCATCAAGCTCTGCTGATACAAAATTGTTATCATCCTCGACACCATCTGCCAACATGTCCCTGGCTTCTGCAGATCGCGGCGGCTCGGCTGGCTCGACTTCCTCGCTCACGTCTTCGGTCTCTTACTGCAGATTAGAATTTTGCATGATTCATTGTGGGGACACGGGACAACACTGACGCACCAGAAGCGTTATCATCGCGCCTTGGAAGCTCGGGTATCCTCCTATCGGCCAGCGTCCGCTTGATCTCATCTAGATCGTCGCTGGCCAGTACAAACTGTAACAGCAGCCGTCGCGTAGCAGAAATCCTGAACATTACACAGAGATCATCGGCGAGCTCCAAAAGAGCTTGAGGCGAGGGCACATGGTCCTTCTGCATATAGATATCCAGGGTCCCGCGACGAAAGTCCCGGCTGACCGTGGCGACCGCGACTCGCCGAGTGGCCTTACTGCGATACCCGCTAACTTCCCACCTCACCGACACTTCGTCTGAAGTGTGTACCATTATTTCCATTTTCCTCATAGCGGGCAGGCGCCGCCGTAGGGATTCCGTCGTGAGACTGAGCGGCAGATCATGTGCGACATTAGCCCCGAGCCAGACTCCGCAAACCAGGAAATGGCTTGACGAGTTCCAGACTTACCGATCGATGAATTCGGCCCTCTCCTTCAGTCTGACGGCGTATATCTCATCTTCATGTGTCTGAGTCACCGATGATGCGACAGCCCTATGAGACAGTCGACGTCTATCCAGCCCAAGGGAAGACAGCAGCTCCTCCAACCCCTCGACTTGTTCGATGCTCAAGGCGAGTAAGGGAAGCTCCAACCCGAAGCTCTCCGCTACATGTTCGCGATCGGCAATGAACCATACCTCGCTGGCTGTAACTGGGACGAGCTTATCAAAACATCCAGTGGAGTTTGGCCCGCGGATCGGCAGCATCTGGCATGTCTTTAGTATCTTGAGCTCCTTGCATCTGTCGTCAGCAGATAAACAGGCCATCTTCCGGCTCAACTCCATCAACAACTGAGCCAAGTAATGGAGGGCTACATTCGACCTGTCTAGGCCGCCCTCTCCCTTGTTCAGCTCCATAACCTCGTCGCGGAATCTCTTCCAGGTGACGATCTTCTCGATGCCCAAGACGATCAGGAAGAGGTATTCGTGGGAGCAAAATATTGACGAGAGGGCGAAGTGGTGCCGCAAAACGACATCTTTGGGGCTGTCCCATATGCACCGGCTGGCGTTGACCCAGGTATCGGGCCTGGGTCCCAGCAGTGTGGCCATGGAAGGAATAAAGATGAGGTCCTCGGTCTCAAACTGGGACCTATGGGTCGTAGCGTCAGATATCAGGACTTCGCTCTGTACTGCAAAGCGTTTGCAAGCGAAGAAACGTACCTCATGGTTGGGTTGTTGCTCAAATTGGTCCGACAGGATTCCTCGATCCCCGAATAGACGGACTTTACCAGCTCTAGTGTAGTATAACCCATGGAAAAGTCGCCATCCCGGCTACGAAGCGCTCGCAAGCAATCGATCCAGTAAGAGGCATGGGGTTGCAGCTTGACACCAAGCCCGGTAAGAAATCCCCATGCGGCCTTCTGTTGCTTCGATATCGGCAGCAGGGGAAGCGGCTTCAAGCAACAGAGCTTATGCAAGTCGTCAGATGGGAAGATGGTTTCGTTGAGAGGGTACAATGCTCCGTCCTGACAGCGGATTTTTATCGAAACAACCTGCCTCCGTATGTGCGCCTGAAAAGATTCGCTTTCTCTGTCTAACCACTTGGAGTAGTGCTGCCGTAGGAACTCAAGAACGTCTAAGGAATCACACCTCCGGATGAGGGATGTCGCCTCTGGGGACAGGGAGAAAGAAGTTCCGTTCCACGAGACGAGACGCGGTGACTCCTGCAGCTGGAAGCTTTCCCTCATCCAATGGAGTAGATCGTGGTTATCATCCAGGCAATAATTTTCGTGAAGGACGGGGGCCATTAGCTGTTTATTGGCAAATACCGGAGGCCGGATGAAGGTTTCAGAACAAGGTTTCAGCTCGTTTGACTGTGAGAAAACCCACAGATTTTTTGGGGCCAGCTGCCGTTCCCTGTTCCTGTAAAGAAACCTGACATGAGATATCAAATCCTCGATTGTGAACATCGAGGGGTCGCAGTTGGCAGTGGAATGCGCGTCACGAATCTTCTTGGCAATGTTCTCGATGCCGGTCTCCCCGACTGGGTCTTGGGCTCCCCATACCTCGAAGAGTCGACGTCTGCGCCCATATTGATGGGCTTCCCATGGGATGTATCGTAGTCCGATGCCTCGAGGCAATGGGTTGACACTGTCGTTTTCCGTCCCAAGGAAGAGATTTCCTGTGACATCTGCAGCCATCCACGACGGGTTGCCGTTGCAGTCTTGGACCGGTATCATTGTGACATCTTTCAAAAAGTTCTGGAGGTTAGAGCCCACTATTATATTCGCGATGTCACTGTGCCAGGCCGCATCAGGGCGACTGTGCCAGGCCACATCTCCTGGGCCGACGGGCCCCCCAACATCTTGGCTGTCCATGAACTGTTTTAGGTCTCTCTTAAACCGGTATCGGTCCATTTCCTTGACGCCTATGTCATTGAGGAGCTCACCGCAGAGCTCATTGCAATAGTGATCGTACATGTGGGACAGGTATTTAGATTTCGCACTGGTGGTTGGAAACGGCGGGCGCCGGTCTTCCCCAAGCCGGTACTTATCGGGAACGCGGATAAGACTCCCGGGGCGAGCCTTGTCGCCATTTTCATTCCGCAACACGGGATGCTGTGTAAGCTTGTTCACCATTTTATCGACTGCAGGTCCAAAGAAGTGATCGGCACATCTCGACGGGAAGTTGAGGAGCAGTGGCCAGCTGTAGCGGACGTCTGAATCCATGTCGTTAAGAATGGTGACGGCTTCAATGAACTTGTCGCATATCTTGTCGCGCAGGGCTTGGTTCCATTCGGAGTCGCGGTGGATATTTTCTCTGCTTGCCGTCAAGGCAAAGTCGGCATTGATCGCGAACTATTGTTGGGCGAGAACCTGTTAGAGAGCGGCCGGCGACTGCACCGAGATTACATGAACATGCCTTGAATCCAAAATCGTCAATGGGCAGGCATGCGTAAACCTTCGCGTCTAGGCGCTGTATTCGTCTGAAATCCTGAGAGACAGGAAAAGCAAACACAATTTTCGTTGTTGAAGCACCAGACCGTCGAGACCCACTTCTAGGACAGTTCAGCAGGACGTCGAACTCCAACGTCTTGTAGTGGATTTGAGGGACCTCATTCTCCAGGATCGTGATGTGGCGGGTATTTGAAGTAACAGGCAGGTCCTTTCGACGTATTCGTCTTATCGAGCCGTCCACTTTTATTTCAATCTGCTTCAGTTTCTTCAGGAAGACCATATTCGTTACGTCGAATGTTTTCAGCGCCTCACAAACGACAGACACCCTATCGTCTGCGATTTTGAAGCACATGAATGTACCGTCTTCGTCCGCCATGCTTCCATCTGGGAAAGGGAGTTCGAATACTTCAGGTCCATACACGTTAGTCTTGCGAAGGACGAAGACGAACTCTCCAGAGGCAATCCACACGGCTTCTGCCACGCGAAACACTGACTTGAAGCCGATGCCCTTCTCCCCGGTAGTTGCGGCAGATCCTTGCTTGGTGCTCCTGCCAAAGTCGCAGATGGCTTCTACGTCTTCCCTGGAGAACCCATTTTCGTTGCAATAGAGTCGGAGGTACTCGGCATACGCCAGCGTGAGGACCGGTTCTACGAGTTCTCCGAAAGAGCTGTCGTCGGCATTCTGCAGCAGCTCGTGAAGGAAATGGTGCGAGCTCCAGTTCAAATCCTCGGCAATCCTGCCAGCAAACGAGAGTCAGGTAGCGATCCTTCTTAATCCAGCTGCGCACCAGGGCCAAACTTACATGTGCGCAGCAGCCTCGCTCACCCTCTTGGGGTCAGCTTTCTTCGCAATTTCACTAATGACACTTTGGGCTTGTATGTGGCGCGAGGCAGGCATCTTGACATTTGCGGCAATTGAGACTACAAGGTCAATATCGAGATGGGTCGGTGGTGGGAGAGGTAGTCCACACAGGCTGGAGGTAAGAACGGCATGTGGCACTGGACGAAAGGAAGCTGACGCTATATGGCTAGAGGGTTTGATGCCTTTCGCGCGTGGGGAGTGAAGGACCCCGGTTTTTAAGTATCTGGATTCTCCCTTAACTCGTATATCCTCCAACCCAACGGGCTGATACTTTCGTATGTCAGCCTTAAAACTGACGAGCTTTGCCAATGACGGGACGGACTGAAGCTGTTGCTCCAATGTCCTGTGCCACTATGGCTGAATACTCCCCACGCCCAATTCTTTGCATGTGTAACATCCACGTACCAATGGCGCTGCGACACGCTGCCGCCCGCTCAATGTCTGAGCGCTTACAGTGAGGATAGCCCGTAGATGTATAAATGAATTGACACACAAAGTGTCATGCGACAAGCCGCAAACATTGAACTCATACCTTTGCCGACATACATCGCATCCTGGCATTTGCCCCGGTCTGGCGCGATAGTTCTGGGCGATCATGAACTCGGGGTTATTTTCTCGATTTCTGCGACATTCTCGGACGTGCAGGGTGGCTTCCGTGTGGAAAACGTAACTTACAGTGTTGCAAATGCCCCTATTACTATTCAGTTCCCAACCGTCCCCTGTCTGGCGAACGAAATCGCAAGGTGCGACTTTTTAACTCGACGTTCGCGATGACAGCTCCGGGCACATCGACACGTTCGAGGATGAGTAGTTCGTCAAGAAACTCCTGGCTCTGCACCACTTTCATCACCGCGGCAAGAACGCTGCGCTCGAGAGCAGTCGCCCGTCCTCCGCGTTGCTCGATGGTCATGTCTGTCGACTTCACTGCCAGCCTTCAGTCCGACGCATCAATACTGAGCGCGTGGACGATGGCGTAGGCAATGTCGTGCTTGCTTGCAACACAGGGAGGGCCACGTGGCACGATGCCCAGTTCTTCAGGATCGGCACGGTTAGGCAGAAAGGTGGGGCTTGTGTCCAGTCAGCACTCATGCCTGGGAAACGGCAATGGCGGTTGGGCGACCTTTAAGGCTGTTCTATTCGGCAAAACAAGGTTACAGGACCACCCTTGTTGTCCGCCCAAACCACGTCGGGACTTCGAGACACAGCCTCCTTGTGAAAACTGATCAACCGATCACTGCACTAGAGCGAAGGCTCAAACAATGACTCGTGGTATCGTGGCTCGGCCAAAACGAGGCGCAATGGCTGGGCCACCCCTTGACCGAGCTGTAACCAGCCCCGAATGTCTAACGACTCCAAAGGTGCGTACTAAAACCAGTCGAGGTGGACGTGAAGCTCCTTGAGTTTGTGGAATTGGGCATCCCATGTAAGTTATGTGACTTGGCATCAAAACCAACAGCCTGAGCCAACCACCTACCACGCCAGCACGGGAAGTTGCCGTGGGGTCGTGCTCTCACTCTCCAATCAAGTTTTGATCGCTAGATAAAATCATCGAGGATTTTCAACGTCAGTTACTCGTCGGACCCCGGTAGCTGGGCACCGCTGCGTAATTTCAAGCGGCTAAAACCGAGTAGAAATAAAGTCAAATCAAGTCTGGGCGCGTGGGGCCATACATTAGCGCTGACTTCCTTGTGGCCTATTCCTGAATTGTAACACTCTGATATCTTCAGAGCAGAAGAACGAACAGTATTTACATCAGGACATTATGCGCCGCAAATAGACTGGACCGATGCCCGCAACGGAGCAGTTTGTCGCACCTTGTTCAGCAAGACATACAGCCAGGTCTGAATGTTTTGTATCGGTCAAGTTTCTTGTAGTGAAGAGTGGAGGGAACCGACCGTATCTTAACTAAACGTCCTGGCTTCGGCATAGATTGCTGGCCAACCCCGACCGGCCGGAAGCTTTTCCTTTGCGGTCGACCATTCTCCAAGTTCCAACTTTAGTGTTAATCGGATTACGTCCCCTTGCTTCCGTTTGACCCCATACCCAAACCCTAAAGCATTGTTCCAAGTTCAGGACAACTCCTGCTCCGAAGCTGTGCACTCCTTTCTGTGACAATCCGCCCATACAATTCTTTTGGATCAACCTGGTTATCGGCAATAACGCGCTCTTGCCACTCACGCCAGACCTTGGTCTGAGGAATTATGCCGGCCATGTCTACCCAATCCGTTCCCGCATCCCTGAAGTTCCTTAACAGCAACCCATATACCTGCGTTTGAGTGACTACACTTCCATTCGAGGAATTCTCAAGCTGCGCAAGACAGCACCTGCTGTTAAGCCACTGACCTATCAGCACATTTAGTTGTCCCAATATGTTTAAGAGAATAAAGGCCAGCTGATCCATCGTTGTCCCGTTCGGGATAGTCGAGAACACGAGAACTAGTATAAGGAAGCTTCCAATCCGCGTGAAGGCCTGGCACATGGCACCGGGAAAAGCACGGCTGTCCTCTTTGTAGACGAGTCCACGACTCGTCCAATCTTTGATATCCTTGCGACTGCCCTCCAACACGAATGCTGAGTTGCTTCTACCCAGAATAAAAATAGCGTCCGGTTCGTCTGGCTTTGAGACATTGCAGTCTTGGATGGGCGCTGGCTGGATATTCATTCCCTCCACGACCCTTAGCAGTATTGACCAACCAGTGAAGGCCGAAACATTGGTCAACCCGATCCAGGTAGTACCCGGCATGAGGATAAGAAACCACAAGAGGCCCGCGAAGTAGAACCAAGTAAATCTGAACCACATCCATAGCAAGATCTTTCCTGAATGAATTGGGTCCTTTTCTAATCACTTTTGTGCCCTGGGCGGAATGCGGAAAACGCTGTAACTCCCATCCTTTAGCAGACCCTGCAGCCTGATGGCGTGCTCAAGTCGTGCGTGTCGTAATGGTGCGCTTTTGCACCCTCGAGGGGAAAAGTATTGCAATGAGCCCGGCTCCAGGAGAAGATCGTAGGATCGAATATAACACTGAAGGCCCACCACTGGAGCGGCGACAATCGACTGCATCAGGTCCCGTTGACTGAGCCGATACCTGAGCTCTTCGCCTTCGCTCACGAGGATCATGAACGAGCTAACGTCGAAGCTCCAAGACTGTGGTGAGTAAGAGCTTAGGGGCATCTTGCCTGCTTGTTGGACGAAGATCAAGGAGTGGTGATGGGCGTTAGGGACGGAGGTCCTCCCAGTGAGCAAGCGTCTGCCACACAGGATATTTGGCACACACAACGGCGCTGCCGTTGGGAGTGGCGCAGCTTTGCGCGGCCAAGCTGGGGTTTTGCTGTTAGGCCCATTCTGCAGTCCAGGCAACCACGAAACGATAGGGCGTAAGTGCTTTGAATCTTGCAAGATGGCGGTGCCCCTCCAAGAGAAATGCGACAAATCAAATGATTATGTCGAGCGAGTATTGTGGCTATCGTTACTCTGGCGTTAAGAGTAAGTAAGTTTAAAAATACTGAGAAAGAGGCCAAATATTAACATCCTTGTCAGGTACCTCTTAGCGGTAACGCCAGCATTATTATTATATTAAGGTTTTAGTTAATACAAAATTTTATTTAATCGAAATTAAACAATACTTCATTTATATTTAAAAATATATTAAAAATATAAATTACAATACAAATAATAATAAATATTAAAATCTATAAATAAAGTACTTAATTAAGCTATTAAATTTACTTTTACAACGAGATGTTGTTGGGTATTTTAGCCAGGGACCCACTTAACAATAGCCTACCTTGGCAGCCTCAGGCTTCTGAAAACGGCGCACCTCTACCTAGAGCGCTATAATCGTTACCTCACCAACATGAGGTCCCATTTTTAAGGTTGTGGCTGCGCCTACAGTGCTGGTGGCAGGCGATATCCTGTCAGCTAGCCAGGTGTGCTTTAGCACATCAAATACGGAAAGGCTACCCCATTAATCGGAACATATATACACCCTTGCTAAGTAACACAAAAGTTGTACGCATTACGAAAGCGTTGCCTCACTAAAATCAGGCCCTACTTTGGAGGTTATGGCTGCGCCTGCGGCGCAGCTGTGGCTAAAGCCTTCTAAAACCTGTAGCTTTAAGTATCGACCTATAAAAGTCCTATAAAAGTATCCACAAAAACAACAAACCTCCTAAATAAGGCCTAATAGCAAGTTGTAAATTTTTTACTTCGTTTCAAAATATTCTAAATAATTTTTTAAAAGGGTTTTTTATAATTCGTAAATAAAAAAATAATGAAAATTACTTAAAAAACACGGTTATATAAAGTTTTAAAAACGTGTTAAAACTATATATCAAATTTGTTAATCGAGAATAAATTGATACAAATATTAAGAATATAAGTTAAAATTCTCGTTCTAGATAAACTTTTTATCTAAAACGCTCCTATAGCTATAACAAAGCAACTATAACTCGTACAAGTAAAAATATAGCTAAACCGGCTTTTTTTATATTAACTTTGGAAAATCTATAGTAAAATGTTATATGTAATAGTTACTACGTTACTGCTATAAGAGCGTTTTAAACTGATTTATTCTTAACCTTTTCAGAGCTGCGATATAACAACTATAATTCGTACGGCTAAAAAAGTTAAAATACGAATTTTTCTTATATAAAATATAATAGAGAAGCCCGGTATAAAATAATTGTTATAATTTAACGTATTTAGGCCTATAAAAACGATAGTAATGACAAAGATAATACGACCTATTCTATAAGTTATATAATACATAATTAATAGTATACTTGTAATTACTAAAAAATAACCGAAATTATAAGAGATTAGAAATATTATAAAAATATAATAATAATAAATAATAGAAAAATAAAGAACTATATATACATTCGTTATTTTTATAATTTAAATAATAGTAGTTTGTAATATTAATTTATTATTTAAGATATCTTCAATATTGAGAAACGTAATGGGTTATTATATTTATTATTTATATTTTCATAGTATTTTTGTTATTATAAATCCGCATAATTAAGGATTAATAATAAGGTAAATTTTTTAACGGTTATATATTATAAACTTTTATTTAAAATTATCGTTAAATTTTAAATAATATTATTAATATTGTATTTATTCATAAATAATTAATTTATAAAGGTTTTAAGAAAAATAAATATGTAAATTAAAACAAAGGTTTTTAAGAACTAAATTCTTTAAATATATATTTTGTTTATTTTAAAGTAAAAGAGGTTGATTTTACCGGATTATTTTAAGTAAAATATAAAAAATTGAAAAGTAAATGTACAACCTTAGATATTAGAAATCTTTTTAATATAAGTTAAGTTATTTAGTTAAATTTTATTAATAAATTGATTTTTTTTAGATCTTTTAAATTTAAATTATTTAATAATATTTTCGTTATACAATTATTGTTTTTATTATAATATCGAATATATTTTGAGTATTCTTTTTATTTATGGCGTTATATTTATATTGCGAATAAAATATATAATTGATTAATTTATAGGAAATATAGTTATTTTATAAAAATCTATTGTAAATAAATACATTATTTTATTTATAAAAAAGCAAAGCTTAGAAGTAATAAGAATATATAATAATGATAAATAATTTAAATAAATATTAATAAAAGTTTTCCAAATAATAATTAAAAAAATAAATCCGAAATATAAATTTCATAATTACGATACAAAGGATCCGTATTTAATTACTGTAATATATTTACTTAACTAATTTTCAATGTATATTAATAATAAAAATATTAATAATTTATAAAGTAACGAAAGCATAACGTTAATCATAGTAATAAAAGATTAGTAATTCCAAATCGCAATTGGAGTTTGGATACCTTAATCTACATTATAAGGATTAGCTGTACATATTATCATAATTATTCCCTCTCTTTTAATAAAGTCGTCCCGACTTTAGAGCTAGATAAGACGTCGAATCCCCAAGGCTTTACTGCGCCCTGTGAGCATATAACGCGGTTGGACCTTTCGCGCCGACTACTCGCCGAACGCCAGCGGTTGAAATCTTTTCGGTCTGCCTTTTAACTTTCTTTAACCTGCAGCTGCCTCTGTGGGGATCGAACCCTGCCTCCGGTATGTCGCCGAAATGGTGCCGAACTGGCTGATATACCCAATTGGAGTTTAGAATAATTATGAGGTAACGAGAGTTGAACGTCAACCATAATACCAAAAGATCAGTAACCCCAAACTCCAATTGGGGTTTGGATATATTAATCTATCTTATAAGAACTAGCTATGTATGTTATCACATAATTACGTATTTCGACGATTTAAAAAAATATAAAATAATGTTTTTTTAAATTTAATAAACTTAAATATTTATTAAATTATATTCTTTCGATAAAACATTCGGTAATCAATAATATATTTAATATATATAAAATTTTAACAATAGATACGATAATAAATTACGCATTACTATTAATATTTTCTGATATAATAACGTTTAATATAATATTATATTAAATTTTATAAACGTTAAAATTATATATAAAAAATTAAAATTAAATAAAATGTTATAAATAAAACAAAATAAAGTTTACAAACATTTTTTGTTTGAAATCTTACGATAAATTAAATAGATATTAATATTTAAAATATAACTTGAGAATAATTTAAAAAACGAGAATAAAGTTATTAATATAATTTAAACTTAATAGGAAAATAAGTTTATTTCGATAAAAGATTTAATGCGAAATACGAAAAGGTAAAAAGCTGGCCTAAAATACGATTAAAGAATACTAAAATATTTTTAGAAAATGGTTTAAAAAATATTAAAAAAAAACGGGAAGATCTTACACTCGACTCTTTAACCGATATAATAAAATAGATGTAATATATTATAGACAAAGTCAATATCCAGGATATAATAACTGACGAAAAATTAATTTATTAATATGTTTTCGATATATATAAAAACAGATTTAATTAGCTAAACTAAACTGGAAATAATAAAATAAATCAATAATAACATTGATATTTTCGAACTATCGCTTTTAAAAATAACACTAATAACTATGTTTCTTTTGCTTGTATAATTAATAAGATTATTAATTTGTAAAAAGATTAGCTTAACAAATTATTAAAAAAGATTATCAGAAGATTACTATAGATTGTTATTATTAGTTAATATTTATTATAGATTCGAAAAAAAGGTAAATATAAAAGAATATTAATAGTTTATATAATTGATATATTAGAAAAATAATAAATTGAGAATGGCTTAATAGTATATAATATATTTTACCGAAATATAATTCGTTTAATAAAATTAAAAAATATAGTGAATTAAAGATAATTGACATAATTTGAAAAAATAATATGTGCGCAAAAACGATACTTAAAACAGGTTACTGTATTATATAAAACAAAATATAAACGAAATTCGACAAATTCAACAAAATGTTAAAAAAGAGTAATTTATAAAAAAGCCGCAAATATCGAAATTTTGAAAAATAAAGAAATGTTTTCAAAAAAGACTTTAAACGCGACGACATAAACTATTAATAACTTTTTTACCTAAAATATACGAATTAAAACGCATTAGTATACCGTAATAATAAAGTACGAAGTTTTAAGCGGAAAATATATTGTATAAAACATCATAAATAAGCTGAAAGTATTCCAAGAATATAAATTAAAGTCTTGTATAATTTCGATTTTCGCAAATTGCATTTTCGTTTATAACGGAAAAAGGATTTAATGGGAAATTAATTGTTTCGAAATTTTCATCTAAAAATGATATTAAATAATTAATTTCAACATCGTTTTATATTGGAATTATAGTATAATTATAAGATTAATATATATATATTAATACAGATCTTTAATTATTGAGAGGATTAATTATGTAAGTTTTATTTATGTTCCCTTAATAAATATTAAAAAAGAAATAATATTTTAATATTTAATTCGAAATAAAGGCGAACTTAGGTATAAAGATATAATAAATATTTTATTATATGAGAAAATAAATTATAAAAGAACTAGGTATTAAAAATACGACATATTACTGTAATTATAAAAATAAACTGTAAGTAATTAAATAACGATTTAAAATATTAATTTTTAATTTAAAGAAATAAATGAATATAAGATGATAATAATAATATGAATCGTTTGTTTAAAGAAACTTAAATAAGATTATTAAAATATAATGAATAATATTACGAAACAATTTCTAAGAAAGATTTATTCAAGATATTTCATTTTATTTACAACGTTAATAGAAAAGAATTACCCGTTGTTAAAAATACCTAGAAAATAGATTATAAAAGAATAGATTCGATTTTCGAAATTAGCAGAAGACCATTTTATATCTTTTATATTTAAAAAACGAGATATTACGCTTTGTAATTAAATATCAATAATTAAACAATAATATTATTACGGATCTTATATTGTTATTTTTGCCTGAAGCAAACGAAAACAGATTTTAGAAAATTAAATAACTTATAATATTAGATTTTAAAAAGAAATATAATTTTAATAAAATTAAAAAGAAATAGGAATAAACAATATTTTTAAGACGAAATATCCATTATTTAAATATTTGAATATATTATAGAGAATTATGAACGTACTAATAATTTTTAACCGCTAAATAATTATATATTACCAAAGTATTTCGACGTATTTGTTTCCTATTATTCTAACGATATTTCCATTTTTTAAAAGTAAAAAAAGTATATCAAGCATGCGTTTCTGAAGTTTTTTAAGCTTTATAAAACGTAAAATTCTTAGATAATGCCAAAAACGTTAATTTTATAATTAAACATTAAGATATTTAATATATATTATTAAAATCGATTTATAATTATAAAATAATAAATGCTAATTATAATTAAAAATTAATCAATATTTTTTAAATTTGTTAATTGTTATAAAAGATTTATTCGAAATTTTAATAAAAAGGAAAAGAAAATTTGTATAAACAATATAAATAATAAACGGGTTCCGAAAATGAAAAATATGATTATTAATAAATCTAGTAGTTATATATTATTTAATAAGTTTCGTGATGTTAAGACTTAATACGTTAAAGTATACATTAAATACGGCAATTAAATAATAAAATAATTAAGGTAAATTATATCTTATTATATTTTTTTCGTTCAAGATAATAAGATCTGAATTTAATTATGTTATATATAATGAAAGACTTATTTTTATTATAATTGCTAATTGAAAATTTAACTATTTTAATAAAAAGTGGTATTAAATGAAGCTATATATGAATTATTACAGTTTTATCCCTTTTATGTTAAAAAAATATTTATAAGATGATAATTACGATATCTAAAACAATAACGAACTTTAATTTCGTTATTATTGTTAACAAAGTTCGAAAAATAGTAAAGCCGATATTTCAACTATGTAATTAAACTATGAAAATTTAATTAAAATAATTATGTAATTTTATATAATATTTCAAAAGGATATTTAAATTTACGCTAGATTAAAATAATACGCTTTATACTAGATAATATATATTAAAAAATTAGAAACCATAAATTGTAATTTGTTAAAAACTAAAAAGTTTAAAAGGTTATAAAGATTAAAATATATCAAATAAAATCAGAGCGTTATATATATAAATATTCGCTATATAAATATCTGCAAATCTATACAGCCTTAAAACGATTTTAATTTATATATTTTTTTATAAAAAATTAAACCGGTAATTTCACATTTACGATAACAATATAACCTTTATAATAAGGCCAAGATACAACAATAAAAGCCTTATCGAAAATCATAATTACTATTAGTTTCGGAGAAATTATAGAATTTAATTATTATAAATTTTATTACTAAATTTGATTTTAACAAATATAACGATAAAAATATATTGCAACCATATCCGATACTATTTGCCAATTTACGAAAAGATTCCATTCTTTACTTTATTACAAAGCTAATAATCTAAAATGAAAAATATATATATTTTTTAAACATTTGGTTAATATATACAAATTTGGATAGGAAATTATTTTAAATAAACAAAATACGTTTCTTTTAAATTTTTAGCAAAACTTTATATTATAAATTCAATGAAAGTATAAGTTATTTAGCATATTTAACACTGAAATAAACGAATAAATGAAACGTTTAAATTAAAGGTTAACAACGGATTTCAGATATTATATTAATTACAAATGATATAATGAAGATAAAGAGTTACTTATTACCTAATTAACTTATTATATTAGTTATTGCAA
This sequence comes from Monosporascus cannonballus, assembly GCA_004154925.1. Lineage (NCBI taxonomy): Eukaryota > Fungi > Ascomycota > Sordariomycetes > Xylariales > Monosporascus > Monosporascus cannonballus. The sequence goes on from QJNS01000087.1 coordinate 141,938, forward strand.
AAATGTGAAAATAGTATTATGTTACGTAAATCTTTTCTATATTAAGTGTTTAAAACATACGTATATAGAATTTGTTAGCGTTAAAGTAGTATTTATATTAAAATATTTTCAATAGCTATATTATAAGATAAATATAAAATAAAAATTTGTATATACTTTAAAAAAGTAATTATTATAAAGAAAAGCCATTAAAAGGTTTAAATTTCGAAAAAATAAAATAATTTATTTTTGATTAAAAATTTCTAAATCAAAGAACTTATTAAAAGGTTAGATTTTAAATATATCGATTTATATAAAATTGTTAAAAGACTTCGGGAAAATAATTATTTATTAGAACTTTTATTCAATGTTAAATTCTTCTTAATTTTTTGGCATTTGTTATTCGAATTAGTAATAGCTACAATTAAAATTTAACGATGTAAAACGATATAAAGGTGAAAAAAAAACATAATATATAAAATGGAAAAAATATTCAATATCAAAAAAGGGTTTTATTTAATATTTAATTAAACGGAAACAAAATTCACACTTCGAAAGTATCTGAGAATTAGCTAAAACTTTTCCGAATGTCTAGCGCCTGCTGAAAAACTTTTACCGGTGGCGACGAAACTACTAAAAATAGTATTTATAATAAGATTAGTAAAAGGCTAATCTGGTAAGCCAAAATTAAATAAATTGAAAAGGATAACGGTTTACGTTGATATAATTACGGCGGTTTCGATGATAACCGGTTTTTCTCTTTGTTTTTATTTTTTTAATTTGTATAAGTATTAAAAATAACGTTATATTATTTGGCGGTTTTTGGAACGAACCGCAGATTTTTATTTTCGTAAATAAATAAATTGTGTTAAAACTTTATTTATTTTTTCGTAGTTTCAATGTTAGATTTTAAGTTAACGCCTTAAAAATTTAATAAACTTTCTTTTTCGTTAAAGTCTTTTGGTGTTCGAAACGTTAATATTTACAGCAAATATTCTTTTAAATAAATAATAGTAACATATTTGTTTTTTTGAAAACAGAATTATGTATTACATATTTTTAATATCGCAACACGTTTTTCATTATTTCGTATTATAAATATTTCGAAAATATATTAAAAATAAAGTATAATTTCGCAACCAAACTTTTTAATACCGTTATAAAATTAATATAACGAACTATAAAAGGACGAGATTTGCGACACATTTTAGAAATAAGTAAAACTATAATATAGAAAACGGGTATTTATTGAAAAGAAAATCTTGAAATAAGATTTCCAAAAAAAGAAATTATATTACGATTCAACCGGCTTAGATATATGAGAATAATCGTCATGATAAGGATAATACGATTTATTATATAAAATACAGGATAAAGAATTTTTAATATATTTATAATTACTTTAAAAAAATCTAAATTTATAAGAGATTATAACAGTTATAAAATTTATAATTAATAATAATTAATAAAAACCTCAAAAATTATATATGCGTTTGTTGTTTCTATTATTTAAATAATATTAGCTGGTAATAATAATTTGTTACTTAAAACACTTTTAATGTTGCGAAACGTAATAAAGTATAGCATTTATTACGCAGATTCTTACGATATTCCATTCAATATAAACTCGTACGACTAATATATAATAGTTGGTTAAACTCTCTAGCCGCCACAATAATGTGTCCGGTAGTTATGCTGTCGCAGCCACAATCACGTTGCGGTCGCCTATTTCCCAGATTTAAATTTAGCTATATCGGCCTTAATTTCGATTTAAAAAAAATTTGAAAATATCTCTGTATATATATTAGCTAATATTTAACGCGTATATAAAGTATTAAACTTATTAGATATGAATTTAGTGCTTAATAAATATTTTCTTGTTTAAAGGGTTAATTTTAGATTGATAAATAAGATAAAATAGAATAAATATGGTGGTATTAAACTAGGTAACCGTTATACGTTTTACAAAAGCATATATAATTAGAGAAATATAATAATATAATATATATCCTTTATATTTAACAATTATGAGGTTTATTTGTTTAATCTGCATATATATTTATTAAATAACTATTTTTAATACGATATTTGCTATATATTAGTCATAATCGTTAATATATTCTAATAATAATAATAGCGGTAAAAAAGTTAACGTTTTTAGTTATATATAAAGGATTAAAAATTTGGGACCGTTTTAACAGCAAATTCTATTTTAAAGCGTACTCGTTTAATAATTAGAACTTTATCGATCCTGATTAATTATTTTCGTAGCTTGTTAAATTAATAACACTCGATATAATCTTTTGTTTTAAAAAACTAATTTGTTCTACAGCGAAATTTAAGATCTTATTATTATTTTTATCTTTCGAAGATATTATCAAAAAATTAATTTTATGGAATACTTATAGTATAAGAAAAGAGGTTTCTATCTTAAGACCTACTTTTATGTGAGATAACGCAGCCTCTTAGAACTAGCCAAAAAGGGCTAAAGCAGGACCCTATATATCTTGATACAACCTTGTTTAAATATCAAGAAAAGTAACTAGTTGCTGATATAGCTCAGAAGGGTTTGGAATTGCTGACTTTTTGGTATTGTGGCTAGCGTTGCACCCGCGCTACCTCACACTTTAAAGCCTAGCGCGACAGCGTTATGACTAAACTTTGACCAAGGACACTTCGTCTTTTCATAGTGATCTTGATGATTTAGGTAATCTGGACCAGATTATATAAATCACATAAGTCCCCGACATACTGACTTCGGAAATCGGGATATATAATATATTAATTTTGTCTTAAAATGAATATTTTTTAATTATTGCTTTTTAATTATTAATCCAACTTTATAACTAAAAACAATAGTTTTCGACTGTAAGAAAATTTTGCAAATCTTGTTAACGAATAAATCTTTAAATTATTTCTTGCTTTATTTTTATCTATACATCAAGACTATATTTCGTATATTACTTATATTTCTAGGTAAAATATAACGGATTGGTGATATTTTAGAATTTGTGTGATTAATAATTAACGAATGCTTTACTTCTTATTTAATTATAAGCCTTTTTAAGCCTAATGTAGGAAATAATATAAAATAATATTTAAAATATAAACAATTATCTTAATTCCTATTATTAACTAATAAGTACCTAATAATCAAATTAAACACTTGACTATTATTTAAAAAAGCATTACAATTAATTAATAATATAACACCCCTTATTATGCGATGTTAGAAAGTTTTTTTAATAGCAACCTATCTGTATTAGAAATATCCTTTAAATATAACACTTTAAAACTAAAAGAATTAAGAAAGAAAATATAGAACTAAGGGGAAAGAAAAAAACAAAACACATACTTAATAAAAAAACTATATATCTTAATATCAAAAGTTAAAGCCCTAAAGAAAACTTGAAATATACCGGCTAATAAAAGACTCTAACTTTACAGTTTTTTAAAGTAAATTAATTTCACAAAAATATCATACTATTTCTCAGATAATATAAAATGTTAAACGTTAAAGGTTATAAACCAATTTTTAAGCCTTTTAATATAACCATTAATATAAAAAGATTTTTAATTTCAGCTAAACTTTATCTCAAGTTCTATAAAAAAACTCTAACAAAAAATTACTAGAAGATAATAGTTACTTCGTAATTATTAACAAAACGAAGTTTGTTATAATTTGAACTCATTATAAAAACTTACTTCTAAAAGTATCTCGAAAAATCTTCAAACATAACAAATTATATTTTTATTAAATTCAAGGATATCTAAAAATTGTAAACTTTAGTTAAAACCGCATATAAGCAATAATACGTGATTAAATAAGTATATTTTTTTGGGTTAAACTAAATCAGCGTTTAAATACATAACCAAATTTAATTATTTAACAACTATTTCGAACTTGTTAAAAATGTATTAATTTATCCTGATTATAACGGTCTAAAACTACTAATTAAAAATAAATTATATATGGAACCAAGAATACAATTCATTGCTAAATATACCAACAAAGTTATTATTACCGGTGGACGAACCTTTAATCGATACCTTAAAAAATTAGTAAACGAAATAACGACAAAAGTTCCTATAACAAAGCCAAGAAAAATAAGGCCAAACCATAGAAAAGAGCAAATACCGGTTAAAAAAGTTGTAAGAAACATAAATCTAAAATAAAATATTATAACTGTAGTAAAAAAGGATATTTTAAAAATAAATATCGCTTTTCTGTTAAAGAATATTCCAAGAAATTGATTTTTTTAACCTCAGAAAAAAGTTAAAATAATTAAATAAAAAAACATATAATAAAGCAAAAGATAAGAAGAAAAGTTAAGGCAGTTTTTTTCGAACCAGAATTCGTTAATATCACAATTATTTAAATTTAAAACGATATCATAAAATATTAAAATTATCCTATTTGCTAATACTGTAAAATTAAAACATATAAGGATTATTTCAAATAAAGAATTTCTAAAATAACTATAAAGTTAAAATACCTTTATTATATTAACATTTACAAATATAAGATATATTAAAAAAACAGTTACTTTGAATCGAATATTAAAAGTTATAAAAAGTTATTTTCTCAACTTTATAAATTTCTCGAATATATAATATATACTAAAAACATTCAAATAAACCCTTGCGATTTATTACATTGTATTACTTATTGTTACATTGAATATTTTACCCATTTTAAAGTTAAAAAATAATAGATTTTGGCGCGAATAAAATAATAAAACGCTTTTTAAACTTAAAAATAAATATAAATATATAGAAATTTCTAAATAACTAAAGTATTCTAAGTATTATTACTTATATCCAGGTTTAAAATGAAGTTGAAAGGTTATATCGTAAGGGTACTTATTTTTTTCTCTAGTACTTTTCATCTAATATAAGCTTTTAAATATAAAAATAATCTATTCGAGAAATTCAAACTTTAATTTTACGACCTAGAAGCGGCAAAACCGAAAAACGTACTAAAAGATAATTATCTACGGATATTAATAGGGCAGAAATAAACGATATAAATATATAAACGACTATTATACCAAATATACCTCCAGAAAAACTCGAAAATAACAACGGTTTTTCGTAGCCAAACTATATCAATTAAAAAATACGAAAACCTTTTCAAACTAAGTATTACGACCTAACGGGCTCCGGCCTTAAGAAACGGTTAAACAAGGATCATACGGACCACCCCATGGGTTACGTGACGGTGATCATTGCCAAGCCAGTGATCAGGAGTGATCTAACAAGATCGCAAGCGATCATAATTACCACCAGCCGTATAATCATAAATGATTAAGCCAAATAAGGAAAAGATATATACGCTTATTATTTCCATAGTTTAGATAGTACCAGTTTGTAACATTTATCAATATTAATTATTTGCAATACGCTTTTGCACCCTTGGTATTAAGAGACGTAATACGATTATTATATTTATTACTTAGGTTTCTACGATATTTTTGTTAATATAAACCCGTACGACTAAAATTTAATAGTTGGTTAAACCGTTTAGCCGTTATACGTTGTAAGCTTTTGTTCAATTGTACCATTAAATTTTAAGTAATATTTAATATTGTTAAAATATCGATTAGCATTTAAGAAAATTTTATTTAACAGCTTTAGGCTCGGATTCGGGAATTAAAAAGAAAAGTCCGATAACTTAGGGCTACGCCACCTGCTTAAACCTTTTTCGCCCGCATAAAGCCTAAAAAGCCAGAACCTTATAATGGAAAAGGCAACCTTTAGACCTTTTTGATTTAGGCACAAGTTTATCTTCGTTTCTTAAATTTTAATAATTTAACGGATATGGTTCTAATAGTGGAAATATGCCTAACGGGAAATACAGCTGATTAGTTTAAATTTATTATGAAAAATGTTTTAGAAATAAGAAAATCGGATAAACAGAATTTTATTAATAAAATCTTTTTATTTTACATTAATTTCGAAGATAAAATGCGCAATAATTTTGGCAATCCCGATAAAACACGATTTACGGCTTAATACTTTTTATAATTTCGATAAAAGAAACCTATATTCAAGTACGTTATAATTTTTAAAAGCTTTATAGTTAAGGTAAAATAGGGTTATAACAAGGCAGATATTTTTATCGATATATTTTATAAGAGATTAAAGGACGATATAAAAAATAAGATTATTTAAATTAAACGATTAATTGCTTTGAACTGGTATATTGCAAAAATAATTAAAACTAATAATCGATAATTTGAAAAACGATAGGAAAAAAATGGATAATATGTTTTACGTTCGGGATATACCAAGTTTAATTAGGGGAAAAAATAAGATATACTTTTTATTTCTTATGGAACGGCGCCAGTATTTATGGAATTCGGCGTTACTTATAAACAAAATTAAAGCCGGATTAAATGCTTTAATTACGGTAAGATAAGATATAAGGTTTATAAGTATAAGAAACCGAAGAAGTTACGATAGGATAACTGGATACTTATACCGGAAAAACAGTTTAGAAATAATTAAGGAAACGATAGCAAAATTATTAACATAATTTAAGCTAAGTACATATGAGGTTTACGGCAAAAGGCCTAATAAGCATTATTACAATAAGAAATCCGGTACGGAATACGAAAAGCTAGAAAGTTGGTTTAATAAGTATTACGAATATAATATAAAGTATTATAAGGATAATTACGTAAATACCAGAACTAGATAAAAAAAGTCTATTCCGGAATATTTGATCGATACGGTAAAATATATGTTATACATTGTCGACGACGAGAATATCCCAATTACAAAAAATAAAAATAATATATTTACGAATGGGTTATCCGTATGTATTACGAGGAATTCGATTTTCCAAATCGTACCAGAAATAATAAAGATAATAAATAATAATATCGATATTTTCGAACTATAGCCGCAGGAGATATTTAATAACTGGTTAAAGTAAAAAGCTGGTTTAAAAAAGGGTAATGCTCGTAAAAAAACCTTATTTGTTATTATGGATAGTATAATTAGTAAACAAAGAAAATTAATTCAGCGTACGATAAAAAGATATTATTAAAAAATTATTACAAACCTTTATTTTAAATTAGCATTTACGACAAACCATTATAAAAGAAAAATTATTAAAGAAAAAATACGTTAATTTATAAAGAATTTTTGGAATAATAGTTAAAACGACATATAATAAAATGTAATTACAAATATAAGAAAATAATTTATTCGATAGAAAAAGAAACTATAAAAGAATTAAAAGTAATTAATACGATTCAAAAAAATAATAGCGCGGCAATAACGATAAATATAACAGTTTAATGCGTTAAACGAAAAAAATATAAGTAAAGTTTGACAGATTTAAATAAAAGTTAAAAGAAAAAGGTTATTTGAAAAAAGCCGTAAGATAACGAAATTTAAAGAAGTTAAAGGGAATTTTTTAAAAAAGCTTTAAACGTAATAATAAATAACGTTAATAACTTTATTATTTTAGATATATGAATCGGAACGTATTGGTATATTATAATAGTAAATTATGGAGCTTTAAACGGGAATTATATTGTACCAAATATAGTTAATAAACTTAAATTATTATGGAAATATAAGTTAGAATTTAATATAATAACGAATGCTAAAGGTTAGGAATTTACTTACAATAACGGAAAAGTTATACGCGAAATTAATTACTTTAAAACTTTTATTTAAAAATAATATTAAATAATTAATTTCGATATCGTTTTATTCGCGAATTACGATATAATTTTAGGATTATTATGGATATATTAATATGGAGTTTTGATTAATAGCAGGATTAGCCAGGTAAAGTTCGTTTTATATTTTAATAACAAATAAAAGAAAAAAGGATTAAAATTTTAATATTTGATAGATAATGGCGACGAATATAGGTATAAGGATACGATAAAAACCTTATTATTTAAAAGGATAAGATATAAGAAAAAAACGGATATTAAAGAAAAATATAATGTATTGTTGTTATTATCCGAACGAAATGAAAATAACTGAATAACGATTTAAAATAATAAGAATAATAACTTAAAAAATTAGAATGTTTAATTAATATGTTGTTACGGTATTATAAATATAAGCAGCTTTTTAAGAAGGAATTCGATACGAAATTATTAGAATATAACGAATAAGATTATAAGATAATCTTTAAAGAAGGATTTTTGATAAAATTTTATTTTATTTATAATTTTAATAGAAACGAATTCCGTATTTATAAAGAATATCTGGAAAATTGGCTATACAAACGATAGATTCGATTTTCGAAATTATTAGTAGAATATTTAATATTTTTCGTATTAAAAGTATGGGAAATTGCAATATATAGTTAATTATTAATAATTAAACGATATTATTATTAAAAATTGAATATTATTATCCTTAATTACAGAAATAAAAGACCGACTTTATGGAATTAAATGGTTTATAGTATTTAATTATAAAGATAAATATAATTTTATTAAAAGTAAAAAAGAATACGAATAGAAAATAATTTTTAAAAGGAAATATAAATTATTTATGTATTTAGTTACGTTGATAGAATTTACGAACGTACTAATAATCTTTTAATGGATAGTAAATTATATACTATGACAATATTTCGATATTTTCGTCGTATGTTTTTTTAACGACATTTTTATTTTTTTAAAAAACGGAAGAAATATATATAGGATACGTTTATAAAGCTTTTTAAGTTTTATAGGATATAAAGTTATTTGTTAACGTAAAAAAATGTTAATTTTATAAACAAAAAGTAAAATATGTAGGCCATATTATTATTTTAAGACATATTAAAATAGATTTTAAAAAAATCGTTACAATTACAGAATAATAAATGTTAACGATAATTAAAAAGGTATAGGTATTTGGTGGATTTGCTAATAATTACAGAAAGTTTATTTGGAATTTTAATAAAATAATTATACCTTTAACGAATTTTACGAATAAAAAAGAAGAATTTAAATAAACGCCAGATACGGAAAAAACCTTTTAAGGTATTAAAAATGCGAATATTAACGAATTAATATTAATTATATACAATTTAAACCGTTTTGTTAAATTAAAAACCGATATTTCGGATTATGTCTTAAACGTAATAATCGGATAACGAAATAATTAAGGCAAATTATACCTTATTGCATTTTTTCGTATAAATTAAAAGCAACCGAATTTAATTACGGTATTTTAAATAAAGAATTTATGGTTATTATTATGCTATTTCGGAAATTTAAATATTTTTTAAAGAGAAATTTGTATTAAGTTAAAATTTATATAAATTATCAAAATTTTATACGATTTATTCCTATTAAGGAAATTATAAGATAATAATTAAAATACGTAAAAAAATTGGCGAATTTCGATTCCCTTATTATTTACCGAAAGAACTTAAAAATAATAAAATAAATATTTTAAGCAAATAATTAGATTTTAAATAAAAATTAGTTAAAATTAGTTATATAATTTTTGGTATTATTACAAAAGGATATTTACGTTTACGATAAATTACAATAATTCGGGTAATAGCTTTCGATATAAATTAAAGAATTTAATAATATAACGATAATTTCCCAGGAAAGCAAAAAATAAATAAAATATAAGTTCCAAAAAAATATTAAAAGGATTTAATACGAAAAATATACGAATATTAATTATATAAATATTCAGAAATCTATAAAACGTTAAAACGGTTTTAATATATATTTCTTTTTTAAAATAAAATGAACGATATTAAAGTTTATACGGCAATATAATATTTGCTTTAAAGTAAAAATTCGATAACATAAATTATACGGAAAATTACAGTTATTATTAATTATAAAGTAATTATCATATTTAGTTATATTTGATTTTATTATTAAATTTTTTATATTAAATAATCCAGTTATAGGAATATATTACGATAGTATTTTCGTAATCGTCGACCGATTTACGAAATTCTTTTTTTTCTTATTACATCGTAAGGATATAAATTCCGAATAAACGGTAAACATTTTTTTGAGATATATTTTTAATATATATAGATTACTTATGGAAATTTTTTAAATAAAGGGTCGATATTTGTATTTCAGTTTTGGCAAAGTTTAATGGCATAAATCGGCTTAAGTTACAAATTATTTAACGTATTTAGACTTTAAACGGATAAATAAATAAAACAAATAAATCAAATTTTAAAAACTTATTAACGATATTATATTAATTACGAATAAAATAATTAGGTTAAGAAATTAGTAATCGTATAATTAGCTTATAATATTAATTATTATAAAAATATTAAGATAATATTTATAAACGTAAATTTCGGTTTTATGTGAAAAGTTTATAAAACAATATATAATAATAATTTAATTAATTTTAAAATACATTTTTATGTTAAAATTATTACGATAATTATGTTAAAAAATAACAATGAAATTGGAATTCGTACGTAATTAGATAAATAAATATTATGATTAAAAAATTATAGGGATTAATTTTCGAAAAAAAGGAAATAGTTTTTTTCGTTATAAAAATTATTTAAATAAAACAATTAAACAAAAAATTCGATTTCAAATATATCGATTTATATAAAATCGCCAAGGAAATCTTCAAAAATAATTATTAATTAGAACTTTTACCAAAAGCTAAACTTTATTTAATTTTGTATATTTTTTTATTCGAATTAGTAATAAATATAATTAAGATATATACGATATAGAACGGTATAGAAATAAAAAAACGAATAAATATACGAAGTAAAGAAAATTTTCGATATGCGAAAATAAAACCGATTTACTTAGTACATGATTAAATGGAAAAAGTATCCGGATTCCGAAAATACCTGGAAATCCGCTAAAAACCTTATTGGCGTCCAATATTTATTAAAGAATTTTATTAGCAACGACGGACGCGTCCTAATTAACAGCCGACCAGTTAGTAGCCGGAATATCGGGTTAATCGCCCGTAATATACGTTAATATGGTAGCCGTAATAATAATCTCTAATTATTTTTGTTCTCGACGTTTTTATTTCTTTAATTCGTTTAATAATTAAAATTTATATTGTATTATAATAACGCTTTTTAAACGAATTAACGCCTTTTGCTTACGTAAACTAATAAAACGAAAAAAGTTTTATTTATCTTTTTTTAATAATGACGATAAATTTCGAGGTCAAGTTTTTGAAATTTTAGTAATTATTTTTTAGCAAACCGTTTTTTACGTTTTAAGCGTTAATATTTATAACGAATATTTTGTAAAGAAAAAATAAGTACGCCGGTAATATTATAAGATCGGTTTTAATTAATTTATTCCTTATATTCCTTATATTTTCTATTATTTTATACCTTATATTTTTCGAGAAACAGAAAAATAAGGTATAATTTCGTATTTAAATTCGTTAAAGGCTTTTACGAAATTAGCATAACGAACGGTAGAAAAACGAGGAATGCGACGAATCTTAGAAATACGAAACGACATAATTTAAGAACAAAAGAAAAAATACTTACCAAACGAAAAAAAAAGAAAAAAAAATCTTAAGAGCAAGATTTCGGGAAAGGGGAGATCGTGTTACGACTTAACGGGCTCCGGCCTTAAGAAACGGTTAAACAAGAATTATACGGACCACCTTATAAGTTATGTAACGGTAATTATTATTAAGCTAATAATTAAAAGTGATCCAAGAAAATTGTAAGTAATCATAATTACTACCAGCCATATAATCATAAATAATTAAGTTAAATAAGGAAAAAATATATATGTTTATTATTTCCATAGTTTAAATAATACCAATTTGTAACATTTATTACTACCAATTATTTGCAATACGTTTCTGCGCCTTTGATATTAAGAAACGTAATACGATTATTATATTTATTGCTCAGGTTCCCACGATACTTATGCCAACATAAACCCGTACGACTAAGGTTTAATAGTTGGTTAAACCGCCTAGCCGTCACACTAAGGCATTGACAACTCTAAACTTACAAAATATTATATAAAACAATAAATGAAGTACGAAACCAAATCAAAATTTCTTTTTTATATAAAAACAAAACTTTAAAGCTATAATTAACGGAAAAAAAAAGATTTAATTTTTTATAACAGCAAAAATATAATGTTTCTTAAAAATACAAATTAAAGTCTTATAAATTACGTACAGTTAATGAAACCTTATTTAAATACGAAAACGGAAGATTTTTAAGAAAACTAATAAATCTTTAGTATGAATTTAAAAGTATTTCAAATAATTTTTGCTGGACATTATCGAAATTTTAGAATATAATATTATTTTAGAAATACCGTAACGTAAATTTAATAACCTGCGTATTAATTAAAAAAGTCCAATTTTTTTCTTAAATAACGAAAAGACCAAATTTAAAAAATGATCACGAAATTTATTGTATAGTTAGAGAAATCTAAATTTCAAATTAGGCCTTTATTATATTACCTAAATATCGAAAATTTACTAAATTATTATAGATAAACCATATAAATTATTACTATATAATTAATAAAATTATCGAAAACTTATTTAAAAATAATATTACTTTAAGCTTCACAAAATTCATTACATAAATCCAAAAAAATAAAGAGTTTATAAACAAACTTGTAACTGAATCTAAAACAATATTACAATCTAACAAGTCTCGGCCTCAAAAAAGAGTTAAACAGGAATGACACGGACCACCTTTCAGATTACGTAACAAATAATCACTGCTAAACTAATAATCACCAGTGATTAGTGGTGATCCTGAGTGATTGCAATCACTACTAAATTCTTTATCACAAATGATCAAATTAGGAATTGGAAAAATTTATACGCTTATTATTTTCATAATTAGATAATATCAGCTTACAATATAACTTCGTTACCTAAAACGTTCTTAGTATTACAAAACGTACCACGTTACTATATTTATTACTTAGATTTTTACGATATTTCTATTGACATGAATTCGTAGGACTTAGATTTAATAATTGTTTAAACCGCCTAATTATTATACGTTGTAAACTTTTGTTCAGTAGTACTATAAGACTTTAAGCATTATTTTTCAGTCAATATATCGACTAATACCCAAATAGCCTTTGCTACCGCGTAACTTTAAGTCAAAATTAAGGAACTTAAAAAACAAATTCCACAATTTGAAAGGCAGATAATAATTACCCCAACTCGAACTATCCCACCAAAGCATAAGGTTAAAAAGCCTTAACCTTATAATGGAAAAAGAAGCGTTCAAAGTTTCCTTATTTAAGTATAAACATATCTCCGTTCTTAATATTTAGACGAACTCGTAAACAGAATTTTCGCTATAACAGCTTTCTTTACGAGAAATACCTTAAATTAGTTTAAACCAATTATACGGAATTATATAGAAAATGCTAAGGCCGATTAAAAAAAGACTAGTAGGATTCTTTTTTCTAATTTCGTAAATTTTCGAAGAAAATTTAAAGGCTTATTTTGAGGGTCCCGACGAAAAACAAACGGTAATATAACAGATCTTGCGATTAGAACAAAACGGATTTGTTTCGAAATACCCTATCAGTTTTACAAACCTTATAGCTAAAACTAAATAGACCGATAATAAACGCGATAATTTAATTAATATACTTTATAAAACATTAAAGGATAATATTAAGAATAAGATTATTAAACTTTCGAAACTCAGGACCTTACATAAGTATATTACCGAAACGGTTAAGATTAATAATAGACTATACCAACGCCGTATTAAAAAAAGAATAATATACCCTAAAGCATAAAGGCTAATCGGCCAACTAGGAAAAAAAACACGATACATGTCATGGCTCAATGCGCCACGGTCTCTAGAAACGGTCTGACATAACCCAACCATAAGTACGTGGTGGGGCAGGTCACGTGATGGATTACCAACTTACTAGAGGTAAGCCAATGAGCCGGATTACCAACTCACTAGTGGTAAGCCAGTAAGCCGGATTACCAATTTGCTAGTAATAATCCAGCAAATAAAAGAAAAATATATACGCTTACTATTTCCATAATTTAAATAATACCAGTTTATAATATAATATCGTTATCCAAAATACCTTTAGAATTACGAAACGTAATACATTATTATATTTATTATTTAAATTCTTACGATATTCTTATTAATATAAATCCGTATAATTAAAATTTCATAATTAATTAAACCATTTAGCTATTATTCGTTACAACCTTTTATTTAATAATACTGTTAAATTTTGAATAATATTTAATATTGTTAAAATATCGACCAGAATTTAGGAAACCCTTATTGAACAGCTTTAAATTCGAATTCGGAAACTTAAAAAAAATTCGACAATTTAAGGTTACGTTATTTGCCCAAACTTTTTTTACCCGCATAAAGACCAAAAAGCCAGAACTTTACGATAAAAAAGATAACTCTTAAATTTTTCTAATTTAAATACGAATTTACGTTTATTTTTTAAACTTTCACAATTTAGCGAATATAATTCTAAAAATAAAAATATACCTAATGGGAAATACGGTTAATTAATTTAAACTTATTATAACAAATTTTTTGGAAATAAAAAAATCGGAGAAAAAAGTTTTACAAATAAATCTTTTCGCTTTATATTAATTTCGAACACAAAATACATAATAATTTCGGCATTCTCGATAAAAAACGATTTCCGGCTTAATAACTTTTATAATTCCGATAAAAAAATTTGCGTCCAAATACGCCGTAATCTTCAAATGTTTTGCGATTAAAACAAAATCAGGAAACGATAAAACCGATACCCTTATTAATATATTTTATAAAGGATTAAAAGATAATATAAAAAAAATAAAATTATTGGGATTTAATAATTAATTACCTTAAATTAATATATTATAAAAATAATTAAAATTTATAATCGATAATTTGAAAAATAACAAGAAAGAAAAGGATAATATACCTTATATTTAGGATGTAATAAATTTAACCAAAGGAAAAAACGAAATACATTTTTTATTTTTTACGGAACGGCGCCAGAACTCATAGAATTCGGTATTACCTATAAATAAAATTAAAACCAGATTAAGTGCTTTAATTGTGACAAAATAGGATATAAGGCTTATAAATACAAAAAGTCCAAAAAGCTACAATAAAATAATTAAGATAATTTAAGCCAAATACACATTAGGCCTATAACAAAAAGTTTAATAAAGATTGTTACGATAAAAAATCCGCCGCGAAATGCGAAAAATTAAAAAACTGATTTAACAAATATTGCAAATATAACAAAAAACATTATAAAGATAATTATACAAATATTAGAACTAAACAGAAAAGATTTATCCCGGAATATTTAATCAATACGGCAAAATATACGCCATATACTGTCGATAACGAAAATATCCTAATTACGAAAAATAAAAACAGCATATTTACGAACGAATTATCTACATATATTACGAAAAATTCGATTTTCCAAATCGTATCGGAAATAATAAAAACAATAAGTAATAATATCGATATTCTCGAACCATAAATCCAAAGGATATTCAGCAATTAGCCGAAATAAAGAATTGGCCCGAAAGAAAAATAATACCCGTAAGAAAATTACTTTTGTTATGATAAATAATATAATTACTAAACTGAAAAAAGTTAATTTAGCATACGGTTAAAAAGCATTATTAAAAAGTAATTACGGACTTCCATTTTGAATTAATATTTACAACAGATTTTTATAAAAAAATATTATCAAAAAATATATCAATGTACAAAAGACTTTTGGAACAATAATTAAAATGATATATAATAAGATATGATTGCAAATATAAAAAAATAATTTATTCGATAAAACAATTGTAAAAGAATTAAACGTAATGAACATAATTTAAAGGAATAGTACGCCGGCAATAACGACAAATATAATAACGTAATGCGTTAAACGAAAAAATATATATAAAATTCGATAAATTCGTATAGGAATTAAACAAAAGTTATGTATAAAAAAGCCATAAAATAACGAAACATAGAAAGATTAAAGGAAATTCCCGAAAAAGATTTTAAATATAACGATACAAATCGTTAATAACTTTATCACTTTGAAAATACGAATCGGAATATATTAATATATTATAATAATGGATTACAAGAATTTCGGTGGAAATTCTATTATATAAAATAAAATTAATAAATTTAAATTGCGATGAAAATATAATTTAAAACATTATATAATAATAAATAGCGAACGTTAAATATTCGCTTTCGATAACAGAAAAGTTATATATAAAATTAATTATTTCGAAATTTTTATTTAAAAATAACATTAAATAATTAATTTCGATATCGTTTTATTTGGGAATTATAATATCATTTTAGGATTATTATAAATATGTTAATCCGGAAATTTAATTAATAACGGAACTAATTAAATAAAAATCGCCTTATACCTTATTAACAACCAAAACAAATTAAGATCTTAATATTCGATCGATAATAATAATAAATATAAGCATAAAAATACGACAAAAACTTTATTACCTAAAAGGACAAAGTATAAGAAAAGAAATAGGCATTAAAAAATACGATATATCGTTATTATTATTAAAGCGAAATTAAAATAATTAAATAACGATTTAAAATAATAAAAACAGTAATTTTAAGAATTAAACATTCTAATTAATATATTATTATAATATTATAAATACGAACAACTTTTTAGGAAAGGATTCGATACGAAATTATTAGAATATAACGAATAAAATTATAAAATAATTTTTAAAAAAACATTTTCGATAAATTTTTATTTTATTTATAATTTTAATGAAAACGAATTATATATTCTTAAAAAATACCTAGAGAATCGGCTATAAAAAGGATGCATTTAATTTTCGAAATTATTAGGAAAATATCTAATATTTTTCGTATTAAAAAAAATAAAACATTACGACTTATAATTAATTATTAAGAATTAAATAATGTTATTGTTAAAAATCGAATATTATTACACTTAATTACGGAAATAAAAAACCGATTTTACGGAACCAAATAATTTACAGTATTCGATTTCGAAAATAAATATAACCTTATTAAGATTAAAAAAGATACGAATAAAAAGTAGTTTTCAAAACGAAATTTAAATTATTTAAATATTTGGTTATATTAATAAGATTTACTAACATATTAGCAACCTTCCAACGAATAATAAACTATTTATTATAAAAGTATTTCGATATTTTCGTTATATGCTATTTTGATAACATTTTTTTAAAAAAACCAAAGAAATATACGTGAAATACGTTCATAAATAGTTTTAGGTTTTACAAAATATAAAGTTATTTATTAACACAAAAAATATTAATTTTACAAACAAAAAGTAAAATATTTAAAATATTTTATTATCTCGGAATATATCAAAATAAACTTTAAAAAATTACTACAATTACAAAATAACAAACGCTATCGATAATTAAGAAGGTATAAGTATTCCTTAAATTCGCCAATTACTACAAAAAGTTTATTCGAAATTTTAGCAGAATAATTATACTCTTAACGAACCTTACGAAAAAAAAGAATTCAAATAAATGCTAAATACGAAAAAGGCATTTCAGGATATTAAGGATATAATTATTAGCAAACTAATACTAATTATATATGATTTAAACCGGCTTATTAAACTAAAAACTAATATTTCGAATTGCGCGTTAAAAGTAATAATCGAATAACGAAATAATCAAGGCAAATTATATCTTATTATTTTTTTTCGTATAAATTAAAAAAGAAACCGAATTTAATTACGGCATTCTAGATAAGGAATTTATTGCTACTTTTATGGCATTTCGAAAGTTTAAGTATTTCTTAAAAGGAAATTTATACCAAATTAAAATTTATACGGATTATCAAAATTTTACCCGATTTATTACGATTAAGAAATTTACAGAACGATAATTAAAATACGCAGAAAAATTGGCGAATTTCGACTTTATTAATATTTATTGGAAAAACTGAAAAATCAATAAAATAAATACTTTAAGTAAACGACCAAACCTCAAAAAAATTAATTAAAATTAATTATATAATTTTCGATATTACTATAAAGACTATTTACGTTTACGACAAATTAGGATAATTTGAATAATACCTTTTGCCATATATCAAAATATTTAATAATATAACAATAATTTCCTAAAAAACTAGAAAATAAATAAAATACAAATTTCAGAAAAATATGCAAAAAGTTTAATACGAAAAATATACGAATATTAATTACGTAAATATTGAGAAATTTACAAAACTCTAAAACGATTTTAACGTATCTATCTTTTTCCTAAAATAAAATTAACGGTATAAAAAGTTATACGGCAATACGATATTTGCGCCAGAATAAGAATTCGACGATATAAGCCATACGGAAAATTACAGCTATTACTAATCGCAAAACGACCATAATATTTAATTATATTCGACTTTATTACTAAACTTTTTATATTAAAAAATTTAATTACGGAAATATATTACGACAACATTGTCGTAATCGTTAATCGATTTACGAAACCTTCCTATTTCTTACCATATTACAAATATATAAACGCTGAACAAATAATATATATTTTTTAAAGAAATATCTTTAATATATACGAACTACTTACGAAAACTATTTTAAATAAATAATCGACATTCGTATTTAAATTTTAACAAAACTTAATAGTATAAATCGGGCTAAATTATAAATTATTCAGCGCATTTAAGCCTTAAATAAATAAATAAATAAAACGAATAAATCAAACTTTCAAAACATACCTACGATATTATATTAATTACGAACAAAATAACTGGGTTAAAAAATTACTAATTGCATAATTAACTTACAATACTAATAATTACGAAAATATTAAAATAATATTTACGAACGCCAATTTTAATTTTACTTTAAAAGTTTAGAAGAAAATATGCGACGACGATTTAACTAATATCAAAATAATTACGATAATTATTCTAAAAAATAAAAACGGAATTCAAAATTCGTACGTAACCAAATAAGCAAATATTATAACTAAAAAAAATTAAAACCATTAATTTTCGAAAAAGCGAAAATAATTTTCCTTATTATCAATAATATTTAAACAAAACGACGTAATAAAAAACTTAATTTTAAATATATCGGTCTGTATAAAATTACCCAAGAAATCTCAAAAAATAAGTACTAATTAAAACCTCCATTACAAATTAAACTTTATTCAATTTTCTACGTTTTCTTATTCGAATTAACGACAAATATAATCAAAATATATGCGATATAAAACGATATAGAAATAAAAGACAAATAAGCATATAAAATAAAGAAAATCCTCGACATACGAAAACAAAACGGATTTACCTAATACTTAATCAGATAAAAAAAGCACCCGGATTCCGAAAATACCTGGGAACCTGCCAAAAATCTTATTAATGCCTAACGCCTATTAAAGAACTTTTACTAATAACAACAGAACTACCCAAAATAATAACATCCCAATTTATAAGATCTAAAAAAGAAGCCCTTAATCCACCATATTCCAATTAATAATGTCCACCTTATCGGAGGCTTATACCTCGATTACAAATTCCGATTCCAGTTATATAAAGTCGTTAAAATCGTCTAAGAATTAAAAGGCACGATTAACAAATTTCGCACCCTAAGATTAATAATACTGATATTAACGACGTATACTGAAAAAAACGCGCAAAAACTTCGGATAAAGATTTTTCGGCCGTTAACTTTTCTTTTTTTAATCTTTTTAATTCTTTTTAATTCCGTAATATAACGATTAATTATGGAAATAAGGACTTCTGTCCCATTATACGAACGACCCCGACGAACATATTCCTTATAACGAAAAACCCCATCCATTATTTGGCAATTCAGTTGCCGGGCAAAACAAAAAAAATAAGGTATCGCGTTAAAACCTTCCAATTTAATTAAATTAGCTAAGGTAAGTCGCTGTTCGGATTTGCAAAAACGACGTTTGGACATACTGGAAAACATATTAAAGAGAATACAAAAAGTTTACCAAAAAATAAGGAAATGTTAAGGGCAAAATTTATAGAAGGGGAAAATCGTATTATGGTCTAATATACCACGGTCTCCAGAAACGGTCTAATATAACCCAACCATATATACGTAATAAGGCAGGTCACGTAAGAAATTATTAACTTATTAATAATAAGCCAGTAAGTAGGATTACTAATTCACTGGTAATAAGGTAATAAACCGGATCATTAATTTGCTAATAGTAATCCAGCAAATAAAAAAAGAATATATACGTTTATTATTTCCATCATTTAGATAGTACCAGCTTGCAATATAACATTGTTACCCAAAATACCTTTAGAATTACGAGACGTAATACGTTACTATATTTATTGCTCAGATTCCCACGATACTCCTGCTAACATAAACCCGTACAACTAAGGTTTAATAGTTGGTTAAACCGCCTAGCCGTCACAATATATCATTTACATTCCATAGTACGGCGCCAGCACTCATGTAACTTGGAAAGGTCCAGCGCAAAGAAAAAAGCCAAATCAGATATTATAACTATAGCTAAATAAGATATTACCGAAGTACCTATAAAAAACTCAAAAAAACCACGACAGGATAACTAGATAACCGTACCGGAGAAAGAGTCCAGGAATAATCCAAAAAATGATAACAGAATTATTAATATAATCTAGGCCTAGTACAAAGAGGGGCCATTACGAGAGGAAATTTAAAATAAAATGCAAAAGGCTAAAAATCTAGTCAAAGAGCGTCTAAAAAACAACGAAACGTCTTTAGAAAATGGCTGAAAAAATATCAGGAATAGACGAAAAACATATATTCTAGAACACTTGATTAATACGACAAAAAGTGCGCTATATATTGCCGACGACGGGAATACTTTAATCATAAAAAATAAAAACGGCATATTCTTTAAAGGTTTATTCGCATATAGTACGAAAGATACTATTTTCTAAATCAAACTGGAAATACATTATTAAATTAAAATATCGATATTTCGGATATAAAGAACCGGAAAATAATATATATTAGTTAGCCGTAATAAAAGACTTGCCCAAAGATATATTTGTTAGCAGAAGAATCGTTTTTTAAAAATAAGTAATATAACTACTAAACGAAACGAAATGATCCAGCATATAATGGAAAAATACTATCAGAAAGCTATTATAAATCTTTATTTTTAATTAGCCTTTATTACCGATTTAGGAATCGAAAAGCTATTAAGAAAAAATACGTTAATTTATTGACGAACTTTGGAACGACAACCAATATAACATAAAATAAGATGCGGTTAAAACTATAAAAAACAATTTACTTAATAAGAAAAAAAGCTATAATAAAACCAGAAATAATTGGTACATCTTGAAGAAACATTATGCCGGTAATACCGACAAATATAATAATTTAATACGTTATATACCGAAATATATATATAATTAGTCAAATTCGAAAAATATTAAAACAAAAAGATTATCTATAACAAAACCGCAAAATAACGAAACCTAAAGAAATTAAAAAAGTTTCTAAAAACGGTTTTGAACGTGATAATAAAAGCCGTTAATAACCTTTTCATCTTGGATATACGAATCGGAATATATTAGTATACCGTAATAAGAAATTGCAGAATTTTAAGCGGAAAATATATTATACCGAATATATTTAATGGGTTTAAGTTATTATAAAAATATAAGTTAAAACTTTATACAATTATAAATGCCGAAAAATAGAAATTTGTTCACGATAACGAAAAATTTATACGTAAAATTAATTACTTCAAGATTTTTATTTAACGATAATATTAAATAATTAATTTCGATACCGGTTTTTTTGAAGAATACGATATAATTTTAAAATTATTAAAAATACGTTAATCTGAAATTGAGATTAACAGAAAAACTGGCTAAATAAAATTCGTCTTATATTTTGTTATCAAATAAAGAAATATATAAAATTTTAATACTTAATCGAAAATAATAACAAATATAGACAAAAGAATATAATAAATACCTTGTTACCAAAAAAACAAAATATATAAAACTAGTTATTAAAGGAAATTACGAAGTATTATGATTATTATTAAAGCGAAATTAAGCTACTTAAATAACGGTTTAAAATAACAACCTTAAAAATTAAAAACTCTAACTAATATATTATTATAATACTATAAATATAAATAGCTCTTTAAAAGAGAGTAAAATACGAAAATATTAAAATATAACGAATAACATCATAAAATAATTTTTAAAAACCGATTTTCTAAGATATTTTACCTTATCTATAATTTAAGCGAAACAGAATTAAACGTTTTTAAATGATATTTGGAAAATCGATGATGTAAAAGATAAATTTGACTTTCGAAATTACCAGCAATATATTTAATATTTTATTTATCTCAAAAAACCGAAAATTACGATTTATAATTAAATATTAATAGTTAAACGATATTATTATTGAAGTATTATTACATTTAATTACAGAAATACCGAACTGATTTTACGGAACCAAATAATTTATAATATGCGACCTTAAAAATAAGTACACCTTTATTAAGATTAAAAGAACACGGATAAAAAATAACTTTTAAAATAAAATAAGGATTATTTAAGTATTTAGTTACGCTAATAAGATTTACAATTACATTAATAATTTTCTAATAAATAACGAATTCTATGCTAAGAAAATATTTCGATAATTTTATTATATGTTATTTCGACGACATTTTTATCTTTTCGAAAACAAAAAACATATTGGCAAAATACATTTATAAAGTTCTTTAAGTTTTATAAAACGCAAAACTATTAATTAACGTAACAAAGAATTAATTTTGAACATAAAACGTAAAATATCTGAAATTGATTATTATTTTAAGATATATTACGATACAATTTAAAAACATTGTTATAATTACAAAATAACAAATGTTAACAATAATTAAAAAAACGTATAGTTATTCTCTAAATTCGCTAATTGTTATAGGAAATTTATTCGAAATTTTAACAAAAAATTTCTGCCCTTAATTAAACTTATTAAAAAAATTTAAATAAATACTTAAAACAAAAATAATATTTTTAAAAATTAAAGATAAACTTATTAACAAGTTAATATTAATTATATACGATTCAAATAGTTTAGTTAAATTAAACATCGATATTTCGAATTACGCATTAAATATAATAATTCGATAACGAAATAAATAAACCAAATTATACCCTATTACGTTTTTTTCATACAAATTAAAAAAAGCCAAACTTAATTACAGTTTTCCGGATAAGGAATTTATAGCTATTATTATAGCCTTTCGAAAATTCAGGTATTTTTTAAATGGAAATTTGCATCAGATCAAAGTTTATACGGATTATCAAAATCCTACCGGTTTTATTACGACTAGGAACTTTATAAAACGATAATTAAAATACGAAAAGAAATTGGCGAATTTCGATTTCGTTATTATCCATAAAAACGTTCAGAAAACGGTGAAGCTCATACCCCAAGAAAAAAACCAAATCTCGAAAGAAAATTGGTCAAAATTAATTATATAATTGTTGATACCGTTATAAAAGAACATTTACGCCTATGACAAATTACGACATTTCGAGCAGTACTTTTTAATATATATCAGAAAATCCAGTAATATAACGATGATTTTCCACAAAACCAAAATAACAGGCAAAATACAAATTCTAAAAAAATACCAAAAGGACCTAGTACGAAAATACATAAGTATTAGCTATATAAATATCCAGAGATCTATAAAACCTTAAAAAAGATATAACGAACTTACTAATTTTTTAAGATAAACTTAATAATACGGGAAATTATATAAAAATAAGATATTTATACTGGAATAAAGGCTTGATAATATACGCTATATAAAAAGTTATAACCTTTACCAATCGCGAAACGACGATAATATATAATTATATTCGATTTTACTACTAAGTTTTCTATGTCAGAAAGTGTCGTTATAAAAATATATTACGATAACTTTTTCGTAATCGTCGCTCGTTGTACCAAATCTTCGTACCTTTTACCATATTATAAAGATATAAACGCCGAACAAATAATATACCTTTTTTTCAAACATATTTTTAGCATTAATGGATTACTTATAAAAATTATTTAAAATATAAGATTAGTATTTGCATTTAAATTTTAACAAGGCTGTATACCCCAAATCGGCCTAAATTATAAATTATCTAGGATATTTAGGCCTCAAACTGACTGAAAAATAAAACCAATAAACTAGACCTTAAAAACGTATTTACGATATTATATTAATTACGAACAAAATAATTGGGTTAAAAGTTACTAATCGCGCAACTGGTCTATAACACCAGTTATTACAAAAATATCAAAATAATTCCAGTATACGCATAATTTTAGTTTTACCCTAAATGTTTAAAGAAAAATACGTACCGCTAGTCCGATTAACTCCAAAAAGGTTTTACGTCAAAATAATTAAAAGAGTTATACCAAAACTAAAAAGAGAATTAAAATTCGTACGAAACAGAACAAGTAAAAATTATAACGAAAAACGGTTAAAAAAAATTAACTTTCGAAAAAGGAGAAATAGTTTACCTTATCATAAAAGATATTTAAAAAAAAAGCCACCTAGTAAAAAACTCGATTTGAAATATATCGGTCCATACAAAATTATGAAAAAAAAAAATTCAAAAAACAATTACCAATTAAAACTTATACCAAAAATCAAATTCTATCCAATTTTTCATATTTCTTTTTTCGAATTAATAAGAAGCATAATCAAAGTACGCACGGTACAAAACGACATAATAGTAAAGGATAATACGGTGTACGAAATAAAAAAAAAGCACTTAACATAAAAAAAACGAATTTACGCAGTATCTAATCAAATAAAAAAAGCACCCGGATTTCGAGAACATTTGAAAACCCGCCAAGAATGTTATGATACCTAGCGCCTATTAAAGAACTTTCACCGGCAACGACGGGCGCATTCTAATTAATAATCGATTAATCAATAACATCGACCTCGGATTAGCCGGTCGGAAACGCGATCTATACTAACGTAACAACTGCAACGGCAGCCTCCAACTATTCCTATTTTTAACGCTCCTACTTCTTTAACTCGTTTAACAACTAAAGCTTATGCTATATTATAATAACACCCTTTAAACGGGCCAACGCTTTTTGTTTACGCAAACAAATAAAACGAAAAAGATTCGTTTATCTTTTCCTGATGACGACGTTAAACCTTAAGGTAAAAACGTTAAAGTTCTAATAATCGCTCTTTGGCAAGCGCCCTTTCGCAGTCTAAACGTTAATATTTTCGACGAATATTTTGCAAAGAAAAAAGCGGTATACCGGTACCATTACAAAACCGAACTCAATTAATACATTCTTTATACCTCGACACGTTTTTATTATTTTACACTTAATATTTTTGGAAAAATAATAAGAATAAACCATAATTTCGTATTAAAATCTATTAAAAACTTTAACAAAATTAATACAACGAATAATAGAAAAACGAAAAATACGACAAATCTTAAAAATGCGAAACGACATATTTAAAAAGCAAAAGGGTAGGGACCCACTTGCCAAACGGAAAAAAAAGGAAATCTTAAGGACAATATTTTTAAGAAAAGGAAATGGTATAACAACCTAACAAACCTCGCCCTCAAGAAACGGTTAAACAAGAATAATACGGCTACCTTTCCAATTACGTAATAAATAATCATTACCATACCAATAATTACCACCGAATACGTAATTACAAATAATCGAATTAGGAATAAGAAAAATATATACGTTTATTATTTTCATAATTATATAATATTACTTTGCAATATAATTTCGTTATTCAAAACGCCTTTAATATTACGGGACGTAATACGTTACTATATCTATTACTTAGACTCCTACGATACTTCTCCTAATATAAACCCGGAAGACTTAGGTGTAATAGTTGGTTAAACCGTTTAGCCTTTACAAAAAAGATATATTTAGGGTTCCGATTTTCGCGATAAATATCCCGTTCTTTTGATATCAAAATTGAAAAATAACAAATATATAATTAGCGAAAATTAAAACTCTATATATCGACGCATAATCGATTAAAAATATTTACACAATATTACGAGAAAAAAATAATTATCTTTTAATTTTTATAAATATATTAAAAACGCTAACGAAATGAAACGATTTACCGTTTTTAATTTTCGGAATAATTATTTTAAAATTAAAACACCGTAAAAAAAATAAAGAATAACTTTTAAAATTATGTACGGACTTTACGAATACAGGAAGAATACTAATATGTGATGGGCACGATGCGTAGGTTGAACGGAGGTAGGGCCCAACAAAGGTTTATATTTAAATTAAGGAGGGAAAGGGAGAAATAACTAGCCCCCAGTGAGGTGGCTACTCTTTATATACATATGGATAAGTTCGGGCTAAGGAGCTCGCTCCGTAAGCCCGAGCTACCTTATAAGCTTTAGCCTATAATATTATCCCCTTTTTCGCCTTTGAGAAATAATAAGGTTATGGTGAGGCGGTGGCGGCTTTGCTTATACCTTTTTTTTTTGTTCTTATTCGTACTTTTACGTTTTCGCCAACCCCGTTTTCGTTTCCGAATAATTTTTCGAAGTTATTAAGGACAGTTATATTTTCGAAACTATTATATAATTTTTATATTAGTTCGGCGTAATTTGCCTATTTTATGAACAGCTTTTTTTGGTAACCGTAATGTACGCGTTTATTTTCGGCCCTTAATATGCTTTTTGTTATATAATCTTTTTCATTTTTTTCTAATAATATCGATAATAGTTAATTATCGATTAAAATTTGGTTAAGTAACGGGTTTTTTGCTATTAGTTTTAAGAGGTTTACGTCGAATCTCGGATATATCCCCGATAATATATTTAATTTTACGGTATTATATAGCATAATTGCGGTAATTCTATATTTAACGTATATTTAAAATTACTTTTTGGATAGTTATAAGGTAATTACGTTTTTTAAATTTAGCTATATTAAATCTTTTATTTCAAAATGCGGTATTTATTTTTTTAAAGACGTTAATTAATTATTTTATCCGGGCCTGCATCGACGTAATAATAGCTTATATAAACTTAATATTTTTTTGTAACCTTTTAACAAATTAATAGTTTTTTCCGTTTTGGGGATTAATTAAATAGTTATTAGTATTTCGTTAATAGGTTTTATATCGTACCCATAAATTAAAAAAAATATTTTTAACGAAAGGTTTTTGCTGTTAAAGGTTAATTATATTGGCGGTAAAGGTTCGGCCAAATTATATTATACCTAGTATATAAAATAATAAAAATATACGAAATTCTTTGGGTTAATTCTTTTTGTAATTCCGTTTATTTAAAGGTAAAAAGATATATTAAGTTATTGTTATATATTTATTAAGTCCTATTAATAAATCTAAAATTTATTTATTTAATTATTTTTTATCGGATATAAATGTTTTAGCAAAACCGTAATATTTTTAATAGCAAATAATAAAACGTTAAATATAAATTTTCGTATTTATATGAAATATTACATTTAAAATAACCGTTTTCGTTAAACGATCGTCAAATATTATAAAAAAGCAAGGATATATTTTTTATTTTGCCTGTAGGTCGATTATAAAATTTATCGTAAGATTTAAATAAAATCGGTTTAAAATAAGTAAAAGCCGTAATAACTTTTTTTCGTTTTTTTTACGTATAACTTATTACATACGTCGTAATTACGGCAAAATGGCGTATATCTTAAGTTTGTTTCGGTTAATAATGATTACTGATTAATATTATTAACGTAATACTTTTTTTTGGTGGCCGGTAATATAAAAATCGTATATTCGTTAAATTAATAACGTCCGGAACGGTTTTTAAATAAGGACCCAAATATATCTTTTAAATTATAAAAAATCTTGAAAGTTAAAAAAATATTCCGCTCTGAAATTTTTACTGCGTTTATAATTGGGGGAAAATTACGTAACTTCTGAGTTACGGCGGCGTACCCTATGTTTAAGGTTTTATTTTTAGTAATTTTTGAATTTTATATTTTTTAAAATTTCTTTCGAAAAATATTATTTTGCGGGGGGGTATAACCGGTTATTTATTATTTCCCTGCTTTAAGTAAATTACGGCTATTTGGATTTCCTAATTCCGTATTAATTTGTTAAATAATTGTTTTTCTTTAATTAGCCGAATTATTCGCTTTTAAATCTAATATTTTTTTTTGCCGTAAAGTACGTTTTATAATTTACGAAATATGGTATCGGATCGATTTAATAATTTATGAAGGCGATATTTAAATACGAAATTAAAGGCGGATTAAAAGTTAACTTATTAAATTTACTTTTTAGTACATTTACGGATATTTATAAAGTATTAAAAATTTGCGTAATGTATTAGGATTATAAAAAGGCTAATTAGCTTTTAAAGTTTTTTTTTATTCCGTTAACGTTTTAACGATAATTAGCAGCTTTTTATTATATATTTCGTAATTATACTTAATTAGTAATAATTTCCTTAAAGAGTATGTTACTGGTTATAACCGCTTTAACGAATCGAATTAAAATAAGTATTTTCCAGTTATTTAGCCGGAATAGTTTATTTTTATTACCGTTTTTTTTCGGGGTCCTAATACGTAAGGATAAACGTTATAATAAAAAGCCTTTTAAATCAGTCGAAAACCTGTTATTTTTTGCTTTTTTAACGAAAAAAGGTTCCTTTTTTCGTTAATCGTAAAAGAGGAACTGTAATTCCGTTAAAGTTTTTTATAAAGGTTCGGTAAAAGTTAACGAACCCGATAAAGGTTTTAATTTTCTTTACGTTAATAAGGGCATTTTATTTTTGAATAATAGTTATCTTTTTGTGATTAATTTTTAAATTTATTTTTATTTTAATAAAAGACTTTAAATATTTTGTTTTTTAAATTATAAATTTATATTTATTTAGTTTTAATTTTAATACTATTGCCGTTAAATAATGGAATACCATTTTAACTTTAGCTATATAATTAGTTCGAAAGCCGGACGAATAAATTAATATATTATTCATATATGCGAAATAAAAGTTCTTAAAGTAACGTTATAACGTAACATTAATATAATGTTAAAAGGGAGCCGGTATATTATTATGGCTGAATAAATATATCAGTTATTTAAAAAGAATTCGAAATATATACGGAACGTAATTTTTTATTCGTTTTTTTAGTAAATACGTAACCGGTAAAAAGCCGTTCGAACGTCGAACTTTGTAAACCACCGGGTTTATAATAAGGTTCGTAATATTTCCTTTATTAACGGAAAAAAGGAATGATTTTATTTCGTAATTTTATTTAATTTCTTATAATATTCGCAAAACCGTAAGCTTCCGTTAAGTCTTTTTGCAAATAATACCGGGATATTTACGGGCAAATTATTAGCCCAAATTTAATTTTTATTAAGCGAATTTGTAAATATTTTGCGAAAAAGTAATAATTTTTCCTTTAATATTTCGTATAAAAATTTTTATAAAATTGTTTTTTTTATCCGAAACATTTATTTTTAGGTTTACCGTTATATTGTTATTATTATAATAAAATAATAACGATAAGTTTTTGTTATTTGCAAAAAGGTTTTGGAATTTTTATATTTCCTTAAGAAAACGTTTCGTTATATCCTTAAAAATTAATTACGGCTTTATTTTTAAAGCTTTATTAATATCTTTTATAAAAATTGCAAATATATTGTTTTCCGTTTTTTTAAGGCAGTTCTGCTGCGTTATTGCCGCGAAAGTTACGATTGTTATTAAGCGGGCTTTTTTATATTTTTATAGCCGCTCTTTTTAGTAATTCTTAGGCTTTTTATCGCATTATTGTTTTTCGCGTAATATAGATGTAATAACGTTGTTTGCGAAACGGATAAGCCGTTATTTCGTTTGGTATACGATATTATTATATTTTATTTAAGGTTTTCTTAAAATAAAAAGGTAAAATAACTTTTTAATTACGTACTCCCAAATTCGTTTTAAGCGGCCGTTTAAGTTTATATTAATGTAAATAATTTCCCAGATCGTAATCGTTATAAATTTGTTCTTTTTCGTTAGTTTTAATCGATAGAATATAATAAGTATACATTAGAACTTTAAACGGCGAATTAGCCGTTAATTAAATACGAAATAACAAATATATTTATTATTAATTTTTACGTTTATATATTTAATATTATTAATTAAAGCGTTTAAAATAAAAGTGGTATTATTTAATTTATTATCAATGTTTTGTAATTTTCTTTTGATATTTTTTTATTACCGTTTTTTGATAAAGGTTATTTTTTTAAATTTTCGTTATCCGAATTATTGTTCTTATTAACGGTATCCCGCAAATTCGTTACCGTAACCTTTATTTTAATCGAATATGGCCGCCTTACAGGTTTATATTTGAGATATTTTTAGTTTAAATAATTTGTGGCGGCGTAATGGAAATATTATTTTTTCCGTTTCCGAATTTTATTTTATTATCGGAAAGTTATTTCGTAGAAGGGCGGTTGTTTAAGTTTCGTTCCGAATTATCCTTGGATTGGTTTTTTCGATTACTTTATTATTAGTTTATAAGTTTGGAAATTAACGTAATTAATTCCGTAATGTTTGTTAAAACCATATCTTTTTAAACATTTATTATTTAAATTGCTCCGTTAATATAATTAACGTATTATTATTAATTAACCGTTTCGTTATTTTTATTAAAATTCCAAGTTTTGTTTTTTTATTTATATAGTAATAAGGTAAACTTTTTAAACAATTAATTATCTTTTTTATTTTATGTACCTAAAAGTTATAATTCTCGTAAAATGTATTTTTCTTAATTAATGTATTACGGAGTTAGGTATTAGTAATTGTATTTAAAAAATTATTTTAATTATTAAAAATTATATTAAGCCTTTATATTTATTTAATATAAATTTAAAATTTGAAAAATAATTTTAACACCTTAAATTATTATTTTATTTTATGCGTTATACTTATTCCTTAACGAATTATATTATTTATTTATTTTTAAAACATTTTTTTATATAAAAAAGGAAATTATCTATATTGAAATCAATTCGTAATTCTTTTATTTTAAATTAATAATTAAGTTGTAATTATTTTTCGATAAATACACATATTATAATATTTAGGCAGGTTATTATAAAAAAGTCGGAAATAAACCGGTTTTCCTTTATTTTCGAAGGAAATATAACCAAAAAAACGTTCCGTTTTTTATTTCCCGTTTTATAAAAGCCATTTTATAAGCTGACGATTTGCCCTTACGAACGCGTTATTAAACAGCGGGCCTATCGAAAATTCTTAACGAAACGGATCTTATTTTATAAAGGCTTCTTTTCTTTTATTTTCGTAAAAATATATTTTTTTTATTTCCGTTATTCTAGTAAGCAAATTATTTATTATTTTTTATAGCTAAAAACCAATTTAACAAATTCTTTTTATTACATGTCAAATTTTTAAAATATATTTTCGAACGATTAATATTATAAGTTTTCCTTAATAATTCCGGATAAAGTTAATACCTTAAATTCGCCTATAATTTCGTCGGTTATATTATTTCGTAATTATTTCGTTATAAAATATTTTTGGGCTTATTATTCGTAATTAAAATATTTTTAAAAAGGGTTTCCTTTTTATTTAGCTTCTTAAAAACTATAATAAGTTATAACCTTAAATATATATAACGGATACGATATAGAAGTTAAATAAAAGTACAGCCTAACAAAGGTTTATATTTAAGGTAAGGAGGGAAAAGGAGAAACAATTAGCCCCTAACGAAGTGGCTACTTTTTATATACATATAGGTAAGCTCGGGCTAAGGAGCTCGCTCCGTAAGCCCGAGCTGCTCTATAAGGTCTAGCTTGTAATATAATAGAACTTATTAACGTTTTAGCGAGTTTTCAGCGTTAATTATAACCACTTTTAGAAAATTCTTAAATAAATTTATATTTGCTTATTTCGATATTACGTATATTTTTTGCCAATTTTGGAAATATATAAAAAGAATATAACTTAAATGCTTAAAACATTAAATAAAACTAACATTCGAAATAATTCTATGAAAACCATTTGGTATACATAAAAGCTGAATGTTCTAGAATTCACTTTTATCTTTAGCTAAATGCAGATTTAAGATTTCAAATTAAAAATAAATAAGAACTAACTTATTTTAAAAAAGACCAACATTATAAATATTTGATCATAGTATTTACGGATGACGTACGTAATTCTATTAAGAAATATAAAGATATAATTCAATTATTAACGAAATTTATTATAAAAATACATTTAAAAACAGTTATGTTATTAGAAAAAGGTCAAAAAATCGTTTAAATATTTAAAAACGAAATCACCAAAGAACTTATAATAAGATTGCTCAACATCGATAAAAAACAATTAAAAACCGATATCTTAGATTACACTATAAGCGCAATCCTAAAATACCAAAAAACAATAGCAAATAATACTTAATAATGTATTACTTTAAAATATTTCGGAACGCGGAACCTACAGATCTAATTTACGATAAAATATTACTAGCAATTATTAATGCTCTTAAATAATAGAAACTTTTTCTTAACAAAGCTAAGGAACATTTCTATATTTCGTTTAACCACCCAAACCTTATGCAATTCATAAAAACGCAAAGAATTCGAAATATAAAATTTAAATGTTTTTCTTATCAAAAGTCAACTTTAAAATATAATATATTGAAAAGACAGAGCATTTAAAGAAGTAATTTTAGCTATAAAGAAAATTACGATTTCAAAGTCTTTAAAAATATATATATAAATATTATAATACAACAACAATGGAATTATTGAATTCTGTAGAATAAAGAAAACATTGATATTGGAATTAGTAACATAGTTCCAGAACTCTTATAACACGGAGAAGCTTAAAAAAATTAAACAGCTAAACGGATAACCTAAAAACCAGCTATAGTACTACTGTAAAATCTATATCTCTAAAGGTTAACAAAAGCAATTCATATAGAGATTTTATGAAAACCTATTATACGAATATTAAGATATTTTCAAAACTATTAAAAAACTATAAAAAATAAGATTTTTCTAGATTATACTAAATAGTTAAAAGAATTAATAAAATTATAACATTTATAACAAAACTAAGACAGCACGCTATAAACTTTACAGGTTGCCACAACCTACTAACATCGCTAATAAAGCATAAAATACTAAAACCTAAAACATTATTACTAACTTTTCTGAATTTGGAGATCTAATTATTAAAATCGAATATAACGGATTCTGGATAACTATTAACAAACTGATTAAATATAAATACCTTTTATCTTTTAAAAAAACACAATGGCAAAATAATTAACGTACACTTTTATTCGATATTACTTATTTAAGCATAAAGTATCAGAAAGAATTATCTTTAACTAAAATAAAGTTTTTTCGCCAAGTTTATCACTAATTCTTTTCAAAATATTTAAAGATTAAATTTTAATTTTTTAGACATATTATGCCCAAATAAACGGGCAAATTAAAAATTTAAATAAAACTTTAACATAACATTTCCCAGATTATGTCAACTATTAACAAAACAATCGATTAAAACATTTACTATTAATACAGATTATTTATAATATATCTATCAAAATATACATAAACGTTTCCTTTTAAATAACTATATATAGTCATAAAACAAAGACAAAACGACCCAAATAATTGCTTAATAAACACCAAAAACTTTTACAATAACTTTACAAATAGAAACTAAAAATAATAAAAATCAAAACAATATAAACAAAACTAAAACCCGAACTATAATTTCTCTAATAAAAAATAACCCAGCATTATAATTAAAAAAGAATTAAAAGACCAATGTTAATAAACAAAATTTACTTATTACGCTAAAATAAAACGCCATATTAAACATGTTTAAATCAAAATAAAAACATCCAGCGATAAACTTAATTTTAAAAAGCTCATTCTATTTAAAATGTATAAAATTATTTCTAAAACCAATTACCCATTATCGTTACCTCAAAACATATAAATACGCTCTATTTTTCGTTTCTCTACTTCAACCAATATTCTAAAACGCCCCGCTAAAAAGAGCTTTCAATTCGAAAAAGATCTTAATAAATATAAATTCGAAAAGAATACTAGATTCTAAAATAATAAAAATATAATGCAATACTTAATCAAATAAAAAAATCACATGTTTAAGAAATACAGAAGAACTATTTAACCATTTAACGAATATAATAAATCTGATTAAAATATTATAATATCAAAATTCTAACCGACCATCTCTAATGGAGCCAAAGTTACGGACAACAATGGTTTCCCACTTAAATTAACCATTTTATCGCTTTAATCGAAAATGTTAAACGCTTCTAAAATGGCATCAATTTCGAACGTAAATTGCGCCTGCTTTGACTTTATAAGACGCCGTTTCTTTTTTAATTCTTTTTGTTTTTTTCAATTAATCTAATTTATACCTTTTCTTTTATATAACCACAACCTTTTTTTTTTCAAAATTGGTTAATAAAAGCGTAAATATGTTAATCTACTAGCAAACTTTCGCGTTGTCTTCTTAGCACTTTTTAATACGCAACTAAAATATCTTTCACCTTACGTTATTCTTTTTCTAAACGACTGTATTTTGACCCAGCTTTATCAAAAAGAATTGATAGTTAAAACGTTACAGACAGACCATTAACTACAAATACAACAATTACATTTTGGAATATTAAAAATATAAAACTAATGAATATTGCCGAAAGACGTATAATTAAAATAAAGAAAAACTTTAACGTCAAATTTTTTAATCAAATCAGATCGAACGTTACAAATATTACGTTAATTCAAATCAAGTTTTTTTTCTTACGAATACGGCCTGTTATAATAAAAGTTAATAAAAAATTTTACGAAAACTTTCTCTAAACACCCAAAATAACTACTTATGATTTTTATCTCTAAAACAAAAATCCTTAAAAAAGAAAACTAATATTATCGAAACAAAAATTTCTATTTTAAGAAAACTTACCATTAAAGTCTAACGCGATCGCATTAGAGTTAAGCTCGGCTAAAAAAAACTTAATTTTTTAAAGAAATAATGTCAGTAATTTATATAATCTAGATCAAATTATATAAATTTCTATAAATCTACAACATACTCATTGTAGCAATCGTATTAGATAATAAATTAACTTTTCTTAAAAATAACATCAATTTAATTTTCGTGCATTAATTATTAATCTAAGCTTATAGCTAAAAGCAATCGCTTTCTATTGTAGAAAAGATCTGCGAATTTTTTAAGCGAACTAACATCTAAATTATTCCTTGCCTTATTATTATCTGCAAATCAAGACCCTATTTCGAATACTTATATTTCAAGATTAATGTATAACGAGTTCGTTACAACTTTATAAATCACCCTAAAAACGACTAAAAGTAAATAAACTTATAATTAGAATTTTGCACTATATACTTTTAAGGATTAAAAATACGATATTTTTTGTAAAAGTTTTAATAATGTAATAAAATAGGTTTTAAAGTTAATATTTCTAACGATTAAAGAAAGTAATTCTTTTCTGAAAATGACTTAAAGAAGAAATACGTTAAGTGAGCCGAATTAGGCAAAATATATGATAGATGTAACGGCTGTACGGTTGAACTAACTATTAAACCTAAGTCGTCTGAGTTTTTGTTAATAGAAGGATTATAAAAATCTGAGCAATAACTATAATAACATATTACGTCTTATAATACTAAAAGTATTTTAGATAACGATATTTTATTGCAAAGTAATGTTGTTTATATTATAGAAATAACAATTTTATATCTGGTTTTAATTATATTCATAATTATTATTAATTACGTTTCCTGTAGTAATTACGAATTTTTGTAATTGTTTAATAATAATTATTAACATATCAGTACTTATTCATTACGTAATTTACGAAATGGGCCGTATTATCCTTATCGTTATAACCGTTTCCGCAGGCCTGGGCCTATTAAGTCGTAATACGACCTTCTTTTTTCTTAACCCTTATCCCATGTTTTCGTAAGTAAACTTTTTTTTTCTTATATACAATATTCTTTAACATATTTTCTCGTATTTCCAAAACCTGTTGGAAACTTCGTACTTCCGCCGTTTATCGTATTAACTTAATAAAAGCTTTAATAAGTTCGGATTCGAAGTTATAGTTTATTCCTAATCTTTGTTAAAAAACCTAAAATAAGAAATATTAAAGAAAATTTCGCGATATAAGGAATTTATGGCTCGTAATCGTTCCTATAATAATACTGGCGTCTCATTATTTTCATTTCAAATTATTCGCCGCAAATACTAATGTTTTAAACGAAAAAAAAAACCTGAATAAAAAAACGTTTATTAAAACTTTAACGTAGTTGATTGGAAATTTAACGACGTTATCAAAAAAATAAATAAGACTTTAACGCGATTTATTCGCTTATGTTAACAAAACTCCTTGGTTCGCTTTAAAGGCATTATAATAATGCCACGTAATTTCTAATCCCTAGACGAATTAAAGAAGCAAAAATAAAAAAAAGTAAGCTGTCGCCGAAACTGCAGCAGCCTTGTTAACGCAAACCGCCGTTTTACTAGATTTGTCCGGTTTTGGCTTATTAAACTAACTTTCCTCCGATATTAACTGGAACACCTTTTTTAACGGTTTCGTTACTGCTAATAAAAGCTTTTTAACAGGCGCTAAGCGCCAGTAAGATTTTTAGCGAATTTTTAGATATTCTCAAAATTCAGATATTTTTTTCACTTGATTAAATATTAAGTAAAGCAGTTTTTTCTTTTTATATTAATGTTTTTTTATTTCGTATAATATGTTCTTTTTTATTTTTATATTATCTTATATCGTATGTATGTTAATTGTATTTACAGTTAATTTAAATAGAAAAATATAAATATAAAAATAAAATTTAACTTTCTGTAAACGTTTCAATTAATAATTATTTTCTAAAATCTTTAGAGCGGAATTATATATATCAATATATTTGAAATCAATTATTTTATTAAACTGTTTTATTTAAATATGTTTAGTATGGAAATAAACGATTTTTTTCCAAGATTAATCCCTTTAACCGTTTTTCGTTATAATACTTACTTATTTAATTACGTACGAATTGTATTTCCGTTTTTATTTTTTAATATATTTATTTTACTTTTTTAAAGTTAACACTATTCTAACATTAATAGACTTTTCGTATACGTTTTTATCAATATCTGGTATAAACCCAACATTACCCACTTTGAAAATATTTTAATATTTTCGTAATACATAATATTATAAGTTAATTATGTAGTAAAAGTTTTTTTAATTCATATTATTTGCTTATAATTAATGTAATATTGTAAGTACGTTTTTAATACTTAATTAAATCGTTTTATTTATTTTTTCGATTAAGATTTAAATATATTAAGGAACCTATAATATAAGCCGATTTGCAATATAACGCTTACCAAAATTTCGAAAAGAACGTAATTCTTTTATTTAAAATAATTTCATATAATAATCAGTACACGTTAAAATAATTTCAAAAAATATATATACCGTTTATTTTATATTAGTAATCTCAGAATAAGGTAAAAAAAGAGAATTTAATAAACCGATTAATAATAACGAAAATATTATCGTAATATATTTCCGTGAATAATTTTCGAAATTTAGGGAGTTTATTAATAAAATCCATGATAATCAAAATTTAAAATATTTTTAAAATCGCTAATAATTATAATCTTTCGTAGAGTTTATATCGTTATGTTTTGGCTTTATTATAAAGGTTATTTTGATGTTCTACCTTTTATATTCTTATTTCTATTTTCCGAAAAAAATATATAAGTTAAATTCAATTTAAAATCTTACAAATTCCTGGATATCCCCATAATTAATACTTAGATATCTGGCGTACTAAGTCTATTTAATATTTCTTTAACATCTATAACTTATTTTATTTTTTATTTTTTATTAAATTATTATTATATGTTTCAATTTTCTTTTATATGTTATATAATATAACCAGTATTATTGATATTTGATATAAAGGTAAACATCTTTTTGAAATAATATATAAAATTATATATTTAACTTTAACTAATTACTTTTCGAAATTCGGTCGTTTACTTAAAACATTGATTTTAACGTTTTTTAAACCTTTCTTATACATAATGAGAAAATCGAAATCCGTTATTCTTTTTGCAAATCTTAATTATTGTTCTCTAAGTTCTTTGGTTATAATAAAACGAATAGAATTTTGATAATCTGTATAAATTTTAATTTAATACAAACTCCCTTTAAGAAAACATCTAAATTCTTAAAATGCTCCCATAATAACCATAAATGTCTTATTTAGGATATCGTAATCAACCTCGACTCCCTTTAGCTTATATTGAAAAAATACGAGAAAGTATAATTTTCTTTAATTATTTCGTCATCCGATTAGCTCGTGTAATACGTAATTCGAAATATCGGTTTTTAGTTCGACGAGGCGTATTAAATCGTAAACAATTCGCATTAGCTCGTTAATAATTATACCCTTAATCCTTTAAAACGCTTATATTACTTATAATATTTATATAAATGCCGTTTTTAATTATGTTAATTAAAAGTATAATAATTTTGCTAAAGTTTTGAATAGATTTCTACAATAATTAGTAAATCCTAAAATTACATATATGTTTTTAATTATAATTAACGTCAATTATTCGGTAATGATAAGGATTCTCTTGAAGCTTATCCTAATATATCTCGGGATAATAATATATTCCAAATATTCTAACTTTTTTTAAAAAACTGATTCTTTTCTATATTACCTAATAGTTTCGCGTTTTATAAAACTTAAAAACCTGATAACTATATCCTGCATACACCTTTTCCATTTTTAAAAGAAATAAAAATATCGTTAAAAAACAAACTATAAAAATATCGAAGTCTTTCCGTAATATATAATTAACTATTCGTTAAAAATGATTAATACAATCGTAAATGCTATTAATATAACGAATTATTGAAATTATCTATATTATATCTTGAAAGTTACTTTTTATTCATATTTCCTTTTAATTCTAATAAAGTTATACCCATTTTTAAGGTTAAAACCTATAAATTATGTAATTCCGTAAAATGGGTTTTTTATTTTTACAATTACAAACAATAATTTTCAATTTTAATATTAATATCGTTTAATTATTGATATTTAATTACAAGCCTTAATTTCCTGTTTTTTAGGTACGAAGAATATGAGATATTTTACTAATAATTTAAAAAGTTAAATTTGTTCCTTTTATAATGGATCTTTTAAATATTCTTCAAAAATACGCAATTCGTTTTTATTAAAGTTATTAATAAGGTAAAACTTCGTCGAGAAATCCTTTTTGGTGTTATTTTGTAATCTTAATTATTATATTTTAATAATTGCGTATTTAACCTTTTTTAAAAAACTATTTATATTTACAATATTATAATAAAATATTAATCAGAGCTTTTAACCTTTAAGATGATTATTTTAAGTTATTATTTAATTACCTTGCCTTTACTTTAATTATAATAATACGCCGTATTTGTCTTTAATATTTAATTTTTTATATCTTATTCTTCTATATTGTAAATATTTATTATATCTTTATATTTATACTCGTTGCCATTTCGAATTGAATATTAAAACTGTTATTTTTTCTTTTTTCAGTTACTAGCGAGCTATAAGGCGAATCGTATCTAGCTAAATTTATTAATTAAAATTCCATACTAATATATTCATAATAATTCTAAAATAATATTGCAATTCTTATATAAAAAGATCACGAAATTAATTATTTGGTATCGTTCTTAAATAAGAACTTTAAATTAATTAATTTCGCGTAGAAATTTCACATTATCGAAAGTAAAATCTTAACTTTCGATATTCGTAATTACGTAAGAGTTTTATTCATATTTTAATAATAAATTAAGCTGATTAGGTATATTGAGTATAGTATAATTTTCGTCTAAATTTCCGTAATTCATTATTATAATATACCCGTACGTCTTTATTTATATATCTAAGATAATAAAGTCATTAACGGCTTTTATCGTCGCGTTTATAACTCTTTTTAGGAATTCTTTTTAATTCCTTAGAGTTTCGTTATTTTACGACTTTCTTATAGGTAATATTTTTAAATTCTTTTTCAAATTTGTCGGGCTTTATTTATATTTTTTTCGTGGAACGTATTAAGTTGTTATATGTATTGATCTTGTCCTTATATTTTGTTTTAAATTAAATTAAATTTTTTTAATTTTTCTACAACTTTTGTCTTTGTTAAATCAATTCTTCTTTCATATAATATATAACATCCTATTAATTCTTTTCTAATTTATAGGTATTCTAATAAGGTTTTTAAATATATTATCGAAGTTTCTTGTTGAAATATCTTTTTTTAATCTTTTTAATAAATATCTATTAAAAATAGAAGTTCGTCATAATCTTTTAGTAATCTTTCTTTATAATGAATTAAAACAATTCTTATATAATTTAATAATTTAATTAATTATAAAAGCGAACAATAAATTTCTACGAATATACCTTGTTTTAGCTAATTTTATAAAGCCGTTCGTTTATCGATTTTGTTTTATAAGGCAATAATTCGAAAATATCGATATTATTGTTTATCTACTTTGTTATTTCCGGTTTAACTAAGAAATTTAAATCCTTTTTTATATATACAAATTTAATGCGTCAATAAATAATTCTTTTTTTAATTGTTATATAATACACGATAACGCCGTTTATAATATATTATATATATATTAGTATACTAAATAACACCCTTAAGGTAGAAATTTTCATCTATTTTTAATTTTTTTCAGTTATCTCTTAAAGCCATTTTGGTATTTTTTAAATACTCTCTAAATTAGCCTCTTAGCTTTCTATCTTTCTTATCGAATCTTTTCTCCTTATAAATTTATTTCGCATTAAATTCCGTTTACAATACAAATTTCCTTATCGCTTTTTTTATCGTCTTTAAGCTATTCATCAAATATTGGCATCAATTTGTTTTGCTGTATTTTCTTAGGCGAAAAATATTTGTAAACTC
The DNA here is from genome assembly GCA_004154925.1 of Monosporascus cannonballus. Classification (NCBI taxonomy): domain Eukaryota; kingdom Fungi; phylum Ascomycota; class Sordariomycetes; order Xylariales; genus Monosporascus; species Monosporascus cannonballus. The sequence goes on from QJNS01000087.1 coordinate 183,003, forward strand.
ATGTTTTTTTTTGTGATAATTATATTATTTAATTTGATTTTAATTCGTTTTATAAATAATCTTAATTTCAATATATCCTAGTTCAGTGCCGTAGGCCGTAAACGGCGTATTACGTTTTTTCTCTAATTGGCCCTTTAACCTCTTTATTTAAAAATATATTATTCGTTTTTTCTATACGTCGTTTGTATAATTTATTATCAATCTTCATTACTTTAATCATAGAGCTTTTTAAAACTTTAAGTTTTAAAAACTTAATACTGTTATTTGTAACGTTATTCTTTTAATTTTTTATAAAGTAGAGTAATTAAACTATCGCTTTTATTCTCCGTTTATTTTGTTTTAGTTATAAGGTTTTGAAAAATAATAACATTTTTCAAAACAAGTCGTTTTTGTTAAAATCTCAAAATCTATTATGTAATTGTGGGTTTTTTTCTAGATTTTCCAAATTAGCATTTAGCTTTCCTTTAAAATTTACATCACTAAAAAAAAGTCCTGGTAACCTGTTTTCAGTTAGCCTTGATATTTTCCAAATAATCATTTATATCTAATTCGAACAAATTTAAAGTATTTCCTATAAAAAAGGTTGTTACTGCAAGAATTTTATTGGCGTACTTAACTAAATCATAAAAACAAAAATATATTCGTGCCTATATAAAATTGGTTTGTATATTTCTTTGTCTTTCTTAAAACTCTGGTTTTTTTAAATTTATATCGTAATATAATAATACGTATTAAAATATTTATTATATATTTTATGAATTATTAAATGTATTCTTCAAACTATAGTTTTAGCTTAGAATTAGATAATAATAAAATGAATATTTAGGTACTAATTAATACCTTATCTACAAGATTATTATTCCAAACTTAACGATATTACTAAACAAAACCTTATATCCTATAATAGCTATACTGTTTAACCAATTGTAAAACTTAAGTAATACGAGTTTATATTAGCAAAATTATCGTAAAATCTAAATAATATATATAATAACTTGTTAGATTTCGTAATACCAAAAGTATTTTAAATAACGATAGTTTATTTCGCACTAGTATTATTTATATTATTGAAATAATGAATGTATATATAGTTTTCTTTATTCTAATAATTATTATTAACTATGTTCCCTGTAAGAATAATAATTCCCTGTAATCTCAGTTGCCTAATAGTAATGATTTATTTATCAGTGATTATATATTGCGTGACTTACAAGGTGGGCCGCGTTATTCTTATCGTTGCGACCGTTTCTGCAAGCCTGGGCCTGTCAGGTCGTAATAATAGCAGGTTTTTGATTAATACTTAACGAAAATATTGCAAATCGTTAAAATAAATTTCGAAATTTAGTAAAATAATAAACGAATAAATCGTAAAATAGCAAATGATTATAGCCTTAAATTATCAATATAATATTCTAAAAAAGACGAGAATTATAAAAGTCTATCATTTATATATAATATTAACTTTTTAGGTAAAATATAAACTATTACTTTTTAGATAGTAAAAAAGGCCGATATTAATAAAGGTACGATTAATTTTCAAAAAATACTAGTCTGTACTTGGAATTATTAAATTATAACTCATTTTTCGTTAATATCGCGAAATGTTAAAATAACGTTTTTAAATTTTTATAGAGTTTTAGACAACCCGGTTATTTATTATAAATTTTATTAAAAAGAAATTAAGATTCCTACTTTTTAATACTAAGGAAGAATTTCTGTACGAAAGTAAAAACGAAATAGTTGTAAAGGTTTTTATTCGGACCGAAACGTTAATAAAAAGACGTAATAATTTAAATAATTAAAGCATGCGTTATAAAGCTTATTTAAACTTTTATTATATATTATCTGTATATTTGTAAATGTTTTTGAGTAAAGCTTTAATAGACTTTAATTCTACTAACGAGATGATAAATTCATTTTATTCATAATTTATTTTGATTCATTCTTAAAAGAAAGTTAAAACAGTTATAAGAAGGTATAGAAAATTTATCAGAGTGAATAATTAAATAGTCTTTAAACATCAAAGGCAAATATTAGCATATTTTGTTTAATTTTAATCGCGACATAATAAGCCTTTCGTTTTATCGCTTAGAACATTTTTTATCCTGGATTCAGAATTAACGATATACATTTTTAACGTAATTTTCAGGTTTGGCCATAATAAGCTCACTCTGTAAACTAATGAAAAGTATATGAATAATAATTAATTTCGATCAATAGGTATAAAAATATAATTATATTATTTCGAAGCCGGTTCGATATAAGAACTTTATATTTATATAATATAACATGTTAAAGGATTTTCGCCCAAACATTGATATTATTTCGATAATTTCAAAAAAGAAATATATTTTGAAATAATAAGAGAAATAATAAAAATATTCGAAATAAAACTACCTAAATTATTAATACGTTACTAAATAATATTAATTCATTCGGTACTAACATTTTAACGTAAAACTCTTTAATTTAATATTTATAGCTTATAAATAAAACGTTATTTTAAGAATTACGAAATTAGCACGAAATAACGATCAGAATATGGAATATTTATATTCAAGTTTTTTAAGACTTAAAATAATCGTTTTATTCGGGTTTTATATAAAGGGAACATAATTAAAAGGTTTTACGACAATCGAATATCAGGCTCACGGCAAAACAAAGATAAAAAAATAAACACATTATATATTGAAAAAAAGATTTTTTTAGTTTAGGTAAACGAATATCCGTCGACGTTACAAATTTCGAAGAAAACTCAGAAAAATATAAATACGTAATATTTGTTATCGATAAATACTTAAGATATATCTACGATATGTACTTTAAAAACCGAAAATGAAATATTTTTATTAAAATATTTCGCTAGTTCTTAAGAGTATTTAAGCATTAGGATGAAATCTTCCGTGAATAATTAATTAGAATAATAAAATATTAAAAAACGTTTGGTTTAAAATATATTATAACTGTTTTTAAAACATATAATTGATATTTTTTAATACTTTATATCAAAACCTAAGAGGAAAATATAAAGTATTTAAAGAATATAATTAAACCAAAATGTAATTATAATGCGAAATAACATCAAATTACTCTTCCTTATAATGGTAAATAAATTTAAAGAGGTCATATCTTTATATAACGGAATGCTCATAGACGTATTATTTTAACCAATATTCTATAAAATGTATTATATTAATTTAGTATATAAAAGCAGCATAAGAGTATTTAATCATAAGCTTTAACAAATTTATTTACGAATTTATAGTTGTATAGATTATAGTATAACAAAAACCGTTATAAAAATATCAAAGTTTTAAAAACTAAACTTAAAGATTTGAATTAATCATTTTCCAAGTTGCTAATTCATAAATATTAAGGAAAGTTAAAGCTTTTTAATGAATATTTTATCGTTGTTTACAATGTATAATTTAACGAAAAGAATCTTTCTTTCGCAAGTTTTGAGGACTATAAGAGCGGCTTTTTTATATTAGCGAAAATAAATTATAGCATATTTGTCGATAAATATTTATACCTGAATAAGTTATAAGTGCTATAAATCTCTATATATAAAGAAAACATAATTTTAAAAGGAATAACTCAGTTATCGGCCAAAGATAAAATTATGAAATAAAATAACATTAAATGCGAAAAATATATAAGATAAATAAAATTAAATTTGTTTATAAAAGATTAATTACCTTTATATAACGATTATATCCCAGTTAATTTAATTCTGTAATTATAAAACATTGTTTTAAAATAGTAAATACAACGAAATGGTTAAAATATTTTATATTTTAAATAAAATTATAATAAAACAAAGCGTAATAAATTAAATATTTAAAATGTTCGATATAGAGCTTAGATCTATTTTTATTATAAACAATTTTAATATTAACTTGCATTTTTTAATAAAATCTTAAAAAATATAACCTGTTACAAAAGTTATAACGGTTTATATAAAAAATAAAACAACTTTAAATTAATTTCTAAAAAGAATTAACTTTTTGTCAAAAAATATAAAATCCCTAATGAGTTAGAAAATTAGATAATTTCAAAGAGAAATAAAAAGGTATTCATCCATATTTTAATAAGTTATATACGTAACGTAATAAATATTTCGTTTTATTCCTTACGAAATTTCTTTATTTTCGATTAGATATTGTGATGAGGTTGTATAAAACACTATTATGGGACACCGAACAAACGGCGATACTAAGTAGCACTAGCGCAGCGCCTTATATACGAATATAAATAACTATGTTTTCATTTTTCTTTTTTTTTCGTTAAAAAATAAACTTTTATTAATAACTAATTACAAACCACTTAAGTAAAACCTTTAATATATTTTCTAGCTTATTTTTTTAACAAAATAAAAACCTTTCGGAATTAAATATTAATAATTTCGAACGTTTTTTATAGAGCTTAATAAAAGGCCTGTATAAACTCAAAATGCAAAAAAGCATTTAACATAACGAAAACCTTAATAAGCTCTATAATGGCTGTAAAATAACGCATAAATTGCGAACTTGAACAAAATATAAAAACATAACCTAGCTTAGTAAATATATAAAGATATAATAAAAGACAAATAGAAAACTAGTATAAACGGCCAAATAGCTTAAAACGGTTTAATTATTTCAGAAACGTTCATTATTTAATTATAAAATCGGAATATAAAAAATTTATAAATATTAACTTTGCTGAATTTTTATAAATATTGATTTTTACTTCATTAAATAACGATCGGAAACGTAATTAAACTATTTCGCAAAAACAGTTCGAACGATCGCATTAATAATAAAAACTAAACGGAAAACATTACCTCGACCGGAAAAGTTCGACAAGATAAAAAAAGATACTTCGAATAATACGCATTTATAACTTAGTAATTCAAAATAAACATTATTTTCGTAAAAGAAATTCGTAAATAATTTTACGCTATATACGAAAAAGTCGAAATAACTATATAAAAGCACGGTTATTACATATTAGATTTCTAAAGCCTTAAATAATATTAATAATTCCATTGATTTCTGTTAAATATAATATAAATAATATAATAATCGATATAAGAAATACTGAAGAGTTTTCGGAATTTAAAATATGCCGATAATACGAAACTTTGGTTATTTTATTTCTTTTTCGAAGAAAACGCTAATAAATATATAAAGAATTTCTTAATCAACGGAAATAAAATTTACGTTTTTAAAGAAAGACATTGAACAAAACATTTACTGAATTTTTAATTTTAATAAATTTCTTTTAATAATTATAACGTATAAAGAAATAAAATAATGAAAACTACCGCACGCCTTGAAAATATAATGCAGTAAAAAAAGAAATAATTCATTAATAACTTAACTGAGCAATAATAATAAGATAAAAAATAACCCAGATAGCAATATAAATATAACGTGTATTTCGATAGTAAAACGGCGACAGTAAAAATTTTAAACTTTATTTTTAATACCGATATAATATATATAATAAGAAAATTAAAAAAGACGAAACGTTTATAAAGCGAAGTTGTGTTATTTTACGTTATAAACTTATAATTATAAAACGAAACGTTGCCTGTTTTTATTAATAAAAAGTGTAGAAAAAGCTTAATTCGTTAAAAACGTACAAAAACAGTATATTAACATTTAAAAACAAAAAGAAAAAAAAGGGTTTGAATATCTTCGCCTTCAGAAACGAAATATGATTTAGGCCTAAATAAAATTTACAAACTAAAATATAAACGATATGTTATTTACTATCGATATATATATGAATTAAAAGGAGTTTATTGAAATATCTCTCAATTCAATATATAAATAATTTATTATAATAAATAAACGTTCGTAAAATACATACAGTTATTTTATATTTTAATAGGATTATACGGATGAAACAAAATTCGTAAAAGAAGCTGATAGGAATAAGAAGAAAGTAAATAAATAATATATATAAATTACCATCGACGATTTTAAGTCTAAAATATTTATATATATTATTAATAACATTAATTGCTTTTCATTTTAAGGAAATTTGAAGTAAAATATTACGAAGTTATATACGTAACATAAAAGCACTCTTTGACGATAAGGGTAATGGGTTGTATAAAGGTTCACGAAAGAAAATACGATATTTGAAGAAACGACGCACAAATAATTTGCGAAACGAAAGAATTTATTTATTATTTTCGAAGAATAATGGGAAAAGATAAGAAGAATTAAAAATATAAAATAAAAATGTAAATTATTATCATTTACATTAGTTAATAGTAATAAAACGTTAACGGTTAAAAAAGTAAAACGTGAAAAAAAGTTCTATATGAATTAAAAGTGTTTGGAAAGTTATGCGATAAACATTTAGATAATATATGATCTTTATTCCGTCTTAGAATAGATTATATAATTTTTTATAAAAATAAAATAAAACAAAATACCAATATTATAATGCCTTTTATATAGTATATGTAAAGATAAATAATTAATTTTAAAAACGACCTTAGTAAAACTGTTAAATAAAGGTATTGTTGTAAACGTAATTTTCGAATGTGGGGTTCGGTTTTATTTTAAAAGAAACTTTGAAAAAACATGATTTTACTAATATATAGAGCGTTAAATATAACAACTAAAAAATTGTTATTTTCAATTTTGTATTGCGAATCTTTTAAAATATTGTAAATATTAAGTAATTTAGAAAAATAAACGTTCTAAAAATGTTTTATTAAGCTAAGATTAAAACAGACGATAATTGAAAACGGCGTTTCATATACGTTTTGGCTTATTTAAATAATTAATAACATTATTCAGTTTAGATAGAATTTTTGTAATCTTTTAATAATACTACATAGTGTTTTAAAAAAGTACCTTCACATTTTTTGATTAATCTGTATAAATCTCATCTTTATTTTTTTACTGATTTAAGAATAGTTATATGTAAAAAAAGGATAATAAAAATGTCTTAAGTAGTTTAGAATAAATAAACCTAAATTTAAACATTTTCAAATACAAATTCGCTGTTGAAATGATGAAATATGGTAGATTTATAATAAGCTCTAAAAAGGAAATATAAATACATCTCGAAAAATTGCGCGTAATTAAAAGATAAAATATTTTCATAACGTTTAAGAAAATACGAAATTTTGTAGACTTCGCAAATTTTTATTATGACTTTATGATTTATTACACGGTTATACTAATAACGGTAATAAAGTTAAACTGGAAAAACACATTACTTTGTTGAAAAAAGAAAAATAACATTTAAAAGGTTTCAAAATGTTTTTATAACGGAATGGATTTTAATAAAATAAAATCTTAAAAAATTAATAAATATAAAAAGCAAATTTTTTATAAGTAATTTACGGACATTACTATCTCCAAGTTAAGAAATTAAATGTATTATATTTATTTATTTGATATTTAAAAATATGAATTCTGTTAAGTTTAATTCGAAAAATATAATAATACTTTATGTTTAATGCAAACTGTGGAATTACGGCAATTAATAATTTTATTTCGACTTATTACCCATTATAAAAATATAAAATATTTCATAATTATTAGAAATTTAAACGAAAGTTAAATAAGATAATTAAAACTATTATATCGTTTTAATTTCGTTTTTTGAATTTCGTATCTGTCGTTTAAATATTAAGGCCGATATAATTTCGCGTAAGAAATAAAACATATTTTCCAAACGAAGTAATAATTGAAAAGTTATATAAAAGTTTTCTTTAATAAAAAATAAACATTTAATTATTTTTTTTTACAAAATGTTAGAAATATACCGAAAACTTAATAAAGATTAATAATTTTAAAATTAACATTAACCTATTATTTTTAAACAATAAAAATACTTTAAAACTATAAGAGTTTTAAAAATTATGGGACGTAATATTAAAATATGATAAAAATTATATCCATTTTATGAGGTCATTACCAAAAAAGAGAGTAACTGTTGTGCGAAATTAAAATAGTTAATATCGGTGGCAAAATATATATTAAACCTTAAAACCTTTTTATTTTCGAGAACGCTTTAAGATTTTAATTTAGAAGATGTTTAAAGCGGTTTTAATGCAAAAGATTTTGAATTTTTATGTAATAAATTACTTAAATAAAGAAATTACGAGAATAGTGCGTATGAAAAAGTTTCTAGTCGTATATATATTATATAATCGCGTAATACTATAAAAATAACGATATATACAGCTACAGATATATATCAAAAAAATTAAAACTAAATTTATTAAAATTATTTCCGACTTCAAGACGGTTTTATAACGAATTATTAATTGATTTTATAATCGATTTATTAATTGTATTTTAATATTACTTATTTTATTAGGAATTATAATGGACCTATTGCGGAGAGTAATAAATTTAAAGCTTTTACGACAGCTAAATGTAGAAATATATGCCGAAATATTTTTAAAAATATATCAAAGATTTGATATTTTTAAAACTGTTGTATAAATTGAAAAAATACTAATTAAATTAAATAGTTTTATATTAGATTTTATAACTTAAGAACGATAAAATAAATTTCTATACCGTATAATATTTAAAAACAGATAAGATTAGGGAGAAACTTAATAAAAAATGTTAATTTATTTACGAACTTACGTAACGTGTTGGGAATAAAAATAAAGCCCCTTTTTTTACAGAGACGATATTTACAATTTATAATTAAAATATAATTTCGGTAAAATTAAATCTTCTTTTTGTTTTACAAGTATTACGTTACCCAGAGTTCCTAAATAGAAAATAATTTAATAACCAAAAGAATTTCCGAATCAAAACGAAAAGGTTCGTACAAGAATTACCTAAAAAATATAAAATTGGTTTGAATTAAAATTGGGGCCGTTTAACAAATCAAGAAAAGAATAATAAAAAATATTATTTCCTCGTTAAAGAAATATGAAATTAATAATAATATGTGAATATATTTTACAAAACCTACGATTTTTTAACTGTTAAGAAAATTAAAATAATTAATTTTTACATTCTCAAATTACATATACTTATAAAAATGTAAAAGCAATTTCAGATTAATATATTAAACAGTGGAAATTATATTTTTATGTCTTCAAATCAATACAAATACGTATTCCTCTTTTATGAGGTTTTGAGAAGATGAATAAATCAAAATTTAAAATTAAAAATATTTTTAAACCCGCATTAAATAATTAAAGCAAGCGGTTTTACGCGAAATATATGTGAAATAATCAAGTTATACAAAATTGACTTAAAACCTATTTGAAATATTCGTAAATATGACGGCATTGTACTAAATTGAAAAAAGATACGATAATATAATTATTAATAGCAGACTTTAAATTTAACGAATTACTCAAAAACGGACATGGAAAAGTTCAATTTAAAAGGACCGACCGAGCGATATATTCACAATTTAGAAAGGTTATGAAAGTCGTGTAAAAATAACTTTGTATAGTTTGTAAACAAATATTCAAATATCGTTTTAATTATTTATGAATAAAATATATTAAAAATCATTTCATTAGAAATATAAATGTAATAAGCTGTTTACAAAATTATTTAATTATTTTAAATAGTTTTAAACTTAATAATTTATTTTATAAATTTATAATATTAATATTATACGAACATTACGTATGTTAAATATACGATTATTTCGTTTTCTTTATTTTAAATTTCGGTGAAACTGGACTTTTTCAACTTTTTAAGTAATAATTACATAATTTTCGAAGCCGTTAATAAAACGATTACTAACGGCTATTAATTTAATTTATAATATAAGATAATAAATAATATATATAAAATACGCAAATATTGTAAAAGAAATTATATAAATGTTATAATATAACGGTCTTGGCTTTTTTCAAACAGTCGAAACCACAGAAAAGGCTGATTCAGATCCTAGTGAAGGCATCACGTATCCGACTCAAAATGCTTGAGGTGCCAAGCATCTGAAGCCCTTTAAATCGATAGAAAAGCATAAAGAATTTAACGAGCTTAAATGTTTAACCCTTTTAAGTATCTGAAGCCAAAAATAAAATATATACGTGCTTTAATTCCATAATTTAAATAGTATTACGTGATAATAAAATATCGTTAGCTAATACATTTTTAGTATTATGCAACGTGATGAATTCTTATATTCATTATTTAAATTCTTACTATGATCCTGTTAATATAAAACGATAGGATTTAAATTTAATTGTTGCTTAAACCGCTTACCTATCATACGTTATAAGCTTTTATTTAATAATACTATTAAACTTTAAGCTGTACCTTTTCAATCAAAATCCGGGTCAACCAATAAAAAATTATTTCTTTAGTCGGAATTTAATTCCGATATAAGATTTAGGAATTATAAAAGCAAATCTCCTAATTAATACAGTAAATAACAGCCACCGTGGTTCCCATTATTGTACCGAAATATAAAGCTAAAAAACCTTAATCTTATAATAAAAAAGAAAACATTCAAAATTTGTTTACAGAAATGAGAGCCTATTTCCGTTTGTAAAACTTAAATAATTCTGCAAACAAAGTTTTCGTTATAATAACCCTCCTTACGAGAAACGATTTAAATCGATTCAAATTAAATATAAGAGATTATTTGGAAAATGTCAAAAATAATTAAGAAAGAATTACTTAAAACTTTTTTAAAAAAAAAAACAAACGATAATATTTCAAATCCTTTGATCATAATAAAAGCGATTTATTTTGAAATACGTGATTATATTTAGGAATCTTATAATTAAGATTCCGTAAACCTATAACAAAAGCAATAACTTAATCGACATATTCTATAAAAAATAAAAAATACTCCTGAAAATAGAATTATACAGATTTTAAAAATTTAAATCTTTAAATGATTATATTCTCGAAATAATTAAGTTTAAGAATCAGCTATATAAGCACTACATAAAGAAAAGGAACAATATATTTAAAAATGTAAAATTTATAAAGTTAATCAGGGAAAGAAATTAAATATATTATCCATAACTTATAATATTGAATTGAGGCCTATAAAACATAAAACTATATAAAAGAAAATTTAAACCAAAATTCAATGCTTCAATTATGACAAATTAACATCTAAGGTTTATCGGTATCAAATATTTAAAATTTTACGATAATAAATAAAAAATAAGGTTTAAAAACTAACGTAAGAATAATTAAAAGTATAACGAAAAAATTATTAATATAATCTAAACGCAGTATAAATAAAGCTTATCGTAATAAAAGATTTGACGCGAAATATCAAAAGCTAAAAGATTAACCTACAAAATGTTTAGAAAATAATAAAACGCTTTAAAAAGGACAAAAAATGGTTTCTTTAAAATACAAGATCAATATAGCAAAGTATATACTATACATTACAAACGCCGAAAGTATTTAGCATATAAGGAAGGAAAAATATACAGTTATAAACGTATTTTCAATATTTGTAAAGAAATATTAATTTTTGTAATTAAATTCAAATTAAATAAGGTGGATACATAATAATATTCAAAATTTCGAATTATTATCATACAAAACGATATTAATAAACGAAGGGCTTTATGAAAATGGCTAAAAGGAGAATAATATCGATAAAAAAACCTTTTTGGTTTTTACGACAAATAAACCTATTAATTTGGAGAAAAACTAATTTACTACAACGTAAAAAAGGTATTACTAAAAATTTGTTACGGACCTTGTAATAAATATTTATGATAAACTTAAAAAAGTATTAAAAGGAATTTTCAACCATTTATTTAAACGTTTTATTAAGAAAACGATAAATTAAAAGAAAATTAATAAAATATCGTATAACACATAAAAAACATTGTATTTAATGAAGTAAAAAGTTAAAATTTAATTAAAATTTTAATAAAATTCGAAAAAATAATAGGTTGACAAAAGCAATAAACATTACAATTTAACGTATGATACGAAAGGATACGAACTGAACTTAGCGAATTCGAATAAGAATTAAAAAAATAAATGGCTTATAAGCCAGCAGTAAAATAACAAAATTTCGAAAAATCAAGTTTTTTTAAAACAGGTTTTAAACGTAAGAATAGAGGCGGTTAATAACGTTATTACTTTGAAAATACAAATCGAAATATATTGACTTGCCGTAATACTAAATTGTAAAGCTTTAAACGGAAATGACATTATATAAAATTCAGTTAATAAATTTAAATTACGATAAAAATATAAATTAAAACCTTGCACGATAACGAATACCAAAAAATAGGAATTTACTTGGAATAAAGAAAGTCCTTTACGCGAAATTAATTATTTCCACATTTTTATTAAAAAGTAATATTAAATAATTAATTACGACATCGTTTTATTCGGAAATTAAGATATAATTTTGAAATTATTATAAGTACATTAATACGAAATTTTAACTAATAGGGAAATTAATTAGGTAATATTTGCCTTATATTTTATGAATAAATGAAGCAACTGCTATATTTAATATTTCTTAGACAACAAAACCAAATATAATATAAAAATATAATAAATACCTCATTATATAAAAGGATAATATGTAGAAAAATAAATTTTTAAAAAAATAGAACATATTCTTAGTATTATTAATGAAAACTTTAAATAATGAAATTGCGATATAAAATAAACGCTTCAGAGGTTAAAATGTTTAATTAATATATTATCGTAAACCATTAATATAAGCAACTGTTTAAAGTAGAATAAAATACGAAACTATTAAAATATGTTAAATAAAATTACAAAAATATTTTTTGAAGATAATTTATTAACAAAGTTTTATCTTATGTAACACTTTAATAAAAAAGATTCAAGTACTTTCTAAAAATATTCAATAAATCAGGTATAAAAATTAAATGTAATATTTGAAATTATTAACCGAATATATATTATTGCCTTTACGTGAAGAAAAAAAATTATATCGTGCAGTTAATCACCTAGAACTAAATATTATTATTATTAAAAATCGAATATCAAATATTTAACTTGAGAAATAAAACACTGATTGTTCGCAATAAAATAATTTTCAAGATTCGATTGTAGAAATGGATATACCTTTTTAAAAATTAAAGAAGAAATATAAATAAAAAATATTTTTTCAAAGAAAATAGATTTATTTAAATAATCCATGACGTTAATAAGATTTATAAACGTAGTAATAATTTTTAACGGATATTTAATTATATATTACAGGAATATGTCGATAATTTTATGGTATATTACTTTAACGACGTTTTTATTTATTCAGAAACAGAAAAGATACATATAGGATACGTTTAGAACGTGGTTTAAATTTGATAAGATATTTAATTATTATTTAATATAAAGAACAGTGAATTTCATAAATAAAAATAGAACATCTAAAATATATTATTATTTAAGGATATATTAGAATATATCTCAAATAGTCGCTGTTCTTAACATATAACAAATGTTAATTATAACTAAAATAAATGTAGACATTTTTGAAAGTGAGTAATTATTATAGGAAGTTTATTTGCAATATTAATAAAATTATTATTCACTTAATAAAGTTTATTAAAAAAAGAAATTTATATTAAGCTTATAAACTATAAAAACGTTGTAAAAAATTAAGGTTGCGAATATTAATATATTATTATTAATTATACATAATTTAATACGTTTTAATAAAAACCAATAATTCGGCTTACGCTTTAAATACGATAATTAAATAATAAAATAATTTAGATATATTAACTTTTATTGCCCTTTTTTATATAAATTATTAAAATCTTATCTGTTTTATTATAACTAAGGAATTTACAAAACGATAATTCACATATACCAAAAAAGTAACAAACTTCGATTTTATTATTATTTACAAAAAAAGTTTAGAAAACCGCTAAATAAATTTCTTTAATAAACGATTAAATTTTAAAATGAATTAATTAGAATTAGTTATAGAATTTTTAATAGTACCTTAAAGAAATGTATACTTTCGGCAAATTACAACGATATGTGATATATTATATAATGTATATTCCAAAATTAAGTATATACAAATAGTTTATTAAAAAACGTAAAATTAAAATGATTAAAAGTTTTAAAAAATATTAAATAGATCTAGTACGCCAAATATGTAAATTTTAAGCATTCGAATGTTTCAGGATTTATAAAACCTGAAAAGAATTTTAATATATATATATATGCTTTTATAATTTAAAAATAATAATTTACGAAATGGGACTCTAATATAATTTTGTTAATAAGGCCAAAATACGACTATATCAAATATACGAAAAATTAAAACCATTACCGATTTTAAAACAGCTATAAATTTAGTTATTAAGAATTTTATTAGCAAGTTTTCTTATTCTAAAAATCTAATGAAAAGAATATATTACATTAATATTTTTGTTATCGACGATTAATTTACGAACTGTTCTTATTTTTCATCTTATTATAAAAATATAAATGCCATAAAAATAGTATATATTTTTTTAAAAAACAATTTTAAAATTTCATGCATTATTATCTAACACTATTTAAAATTAAACAAATTCCGTTTAACTTAAAGTTCTAGTAGAGTTTTATAATATAAATTAAGTTGAATTAAAAATTATTTAATATATTTAAGCTTTTAATAAACAGATAAACGAAATCATTAAATTAAAAAATTATTTTTTATTTTGTCAACTTGTAATATTAATTATTTTAAAAACATTAAAATAATTTCAATATGCCTAAATCATGAGTTTATACCAGATATTTACAAAAACGTATATGCCAAATTTGTTAACGTTAAAGCGATTTTTACGTTAAAAAAATTAAAACAATTAAATTAAAAAAATAGAAATATAATTACAATTTATACGTAATTATAAAAATAAGAATAATGAGGAAAAACGGTTTAAAAGATTGGTTTTTAACAAAACGAGGATAGTTTATCTAGCAATTAAAAACATTTCAATAATATTATTCAACAAGGGATTTATTTATAAATATATTAATTTTTATCAATTCGGCAAGAGAATTTCAGAAAATAATGTTTAATTAAAATCTCTATCAGAACTCAAATTTTATTCAGTTGTTTATGTTTCTTATACAAGTTAAAAGCGAATATAATTAAAGTATGTACGGCCTAAGATAGGATGAAAATAAAAAGCGATACCATATATAAAATATAAAAATTATTTAATATAAAGAAAAGAAAGGTATTTCAAAATATTTAATTAAATGGAAAAAATACCTAAATTCTGAAAATATATAGGAATTAGCCAAAGGTTTTATAAACGCTTAACGCCTATTAAGGAATTTCTACTAGTAATAACGCATGTACTGTAGTTAACGGTTAATTAATTGGTACTGTCCACCTCAGACCAGGTAACCGAGATCGCGGCCTAAACTGACGTAATAACTGCGACGGCGGCCTCTAGTTACTTTTATTTTTTTTAAAAAACGTTTAAATTTTCTATAAATTTCTTACTTTTAATAGTGCGACGAAATATTTCGATATTACGACGACGGAATAATTATCTTTGTTTTTGTAAGCGGTTTAATTTATGAGCAGCAATTCGTAACATTTCGCGAATTTATTTTTCCTTATATTTTAAGCAATCTTTTTCGTTTAAAAATCTTTTGTACTTAATTTTCGAAAATTTAAAAACATTATACGGGTTATTATGATAAATATATGACATATATTTTAAAAAATTTCAAACATTTTGTATTTTGCGTTTTAATTTTTATAATGAAAGTAAAAGAGCATTTAGAAACTCAAACGCGTAATACGTTTACGAAAACGAGACTTTTTAATGCGACCCGATATAATAAATATCAAAAAGGGAAAATTACTTATTAAAATAAACAAACAAATAATTTGATCTTTAAGACCAAAAATTCTAAAAAAAGGGAAAGTCGGATTATGACTTCACAGTTTTGGCCCTTTTTCTAATGGTCGGAGCTATAGAAAAAGTTAATTCCGATCTTAATTAAAATATTATATAATAAAGGTAAAAGAGTTAAGGCATTAAGTACCTTAAGCGCCTTAAGTCAAAAAAAGGCTTAAAAAGCATAAAAGGCTTACGAGTTCAAGCATTTTAAATACATTGAAATAAAATAAAACATATATACGTTTGTTTTTCCCATAATATAAATAGCATTAACGTATAATATAATATAGTTACTTAAAATACTTTTGGTATTACGAAACGTAATAAGTTATTATATCCATTACTTAAAGTCCTACGATACTCCTGCTAACATAAACTCGGATGACTTAGATTTAATAATTGATTAAACCGTTTAGCCGTCACTTGCAATGTAAAAATAATTAACATTTCTTATATTTTATTTCATTTTATTCGAAGAAATCCAAAAACTTTATATATAATGGCTTTATTTTATATAAAAAGATTCTTACTTATTTTTATAAAAGTTTAAAAATGCGAATAATCTCTTATAAGTTTTTATTAAATTAACATTTATACTAATTATACGAAGTTATTTAGGTTTAAGTTATATTTCTTATATTAAGCCAAATATATAGAACGTTATTATACTATATAATTCGCATAATGAATATTATATTTAATATTTTTAAATAGGATAAATACTTTCAAATCTAAGAGTTAATCAAAATAATACAGATTTTATTGATTTTATTTCTTCTAAACAATTAATATAATAATAATAATAATAATACATTAAAGAAATGAGAAAATATAATTTTATTATGTTTATTAAAAGGTTTTCAAAACAAAGCATTTAACGCGTTTAATATAGAACTGGATCTTTTTTAAAAAAATATTAATTAAAATTCATAATATAATTTTCGATATTATTTTTTAAAAAAGAATTTACGCGCGTAATAAATATCATACTTGCACCTTAGGGCGTTACGATAGTAGAGAAAGAAATTTATAAAATTATCCTATTTTTAATAATTGTCTTAATATTTACAGCAATATATATATAATAAAACCTTTACGGTGGGCCAAGCCGTAATACGCTGTTCCTCCTTTTAATACTTGGCCTCCAAGTCTAGAAATACCCATTTAACGATAAGGGACACCTAAACCTTATCGGCGGGGCCTGTAACGGCTGTCTAATCTCTAAGGCTTACTCCGTACTGCCTATATACGTTTAAGGAAAACCTTATAAGTAATTGGCTGTTCGAGGATCGGAACTAATACTGGTAATATCACTTACCGTCTTAGGATTATGATATTACGATTATACCTTACATCGTTATATTATTAGATTAATCAATAGGTAAAATAATCGCCTTATAATAATATTTATAATATATATAACTATATATATTAAACAGTTATAATAATATATTAAAAATTAATGAAATGTTAGACTAATCTTAATTATTCTATGTAAAATATTTCAAGAGTATTAATATTATTATAATAATTTATTCAAATTTAATAATCAAACAACTTTTTGAAAATTATAAAAAAAGCCTTAATATCAAATAATTGAAGGAAATATGAAATATAAAAATACTTAAAGTTTTATACAACTGTAAAATAAATATAATATGCATATTATTGTTTTAATAATAAAAATAAAAGTTTGAAGATTTTTGTGATTATATAATATACATAATAAAATATAAATACAAATTTATATAAATTCTATAAAAGCCTTTTATTATTTTTAAATATTTAATAGTTATAAAATTTAAGTATTTCAAATTTTTTAATTAAATTTGAAATATGACAAATTCTGATAATAAATATTCATTATTGTAATATTTTCGTGATTATTCCATTACTTTTCACCTTTTTAGATTTATAATATAAAATAGAAATTTACTTCGAAATAAATCAAATCTAATCTCCTTCGAAAATCTGTTAATATGATTCAACTATTAATAAAAATTATTTGTAACAAACGTATTTCATTTATTTTCAAATTTTAATAAATAATTATTGAATAAATCGGTTTAAGTTATAAATCATTTAACTCATTTGAAACTTAAAGCAACAAATAGCTAAAATAATTAAATTAAGCATTAAAATTATATTTGCGGTAATATATTAATTATAATAGAAATAAATAGTTTAAAATAAATATTTGTTATGTAATATAACTATTATACTAATTATTATAAAAATGTTAAATGTATTTTAGTAAATGTAAACTCCTAGTCAATATTAAAAGTTTTGCCCAAAACCATGAAATATATTTGTTAATATTAAGATAGTTTTGATTTAAATTTAAAATTTGTGAGAAGCTAAATATATAAATTTTATAACCTAAAAACCATTTAAGTATAAGTTTTTCAAAAATATTATATTGTTGGTAAGAATATTTAATAACACCAGTTAATAAAAAACGTATATTTAAATGTATCGAACCTTATAAGATCATTAAAGAGATTTTAAAAATTATATATAAATTAATATTGTTATTTATAGGTAAAATATATTTAATTTTTTAAATTTTCTTATTTGTATAAATAATTGATGCGATGAAAATACGCACTATATAAAATGATATGAAAATAAAGAGCGAATAATTATATAAATTTAAAAGAATTTCGATATGCCAATAATACCGACCTGCTTATTGCAAAATTAAATTGAAAAAGTTTCAAAGTTTTGAAAATGTATAAGAATTTATAAAATGTCTTGTATATGATTGACCTTTTTTTAAATAAAAAAAATGTTTATTCATACCGTAGAAGTTTATTATAAAAATTATTTAGTTTATTTTATTAACAAAAGGTCAATTAATAATATAAAAATTCGATTAGCGGTAAAAAGTAGTTATTAATTCGAATTTAACCTACTTTATTTCTTGAACTTATTGTTAAATTAGTTTTATCTTTTATTATAAATAATATTTCTTTTCCATTTTAAATAGAAAATAATGATTAGTTATTGCGTTGACATTACATTATTTATCTATAAATCCTTTCTTTATTTTTTTAAAAGTTCGTTATGAATTCTTTTTAATAATATAGTTTTTATAGTTAAAACGATTTTACTTTTTCTTAATTCGAAGAAAAGGATTAATAGAGATATCCGAATTATGACAGCGATAACGGTTTTTGACGTGTTCGTAATAATGACGAACATTTTTAATTATTTGCTATATTATACCGTTTTTAAAATACGCCGTTTAAAATATTACTTTAAAATCAAATTTAGCCATATAAGCATTTAAAGATTCAAGTTTTCTACTGTTAAATAAAACAAAAATGCCGTGTACGGTTAAAAATATAACTTACTATAATACGTTTAAAATATTTATTTAAAAGATATTAAAATAATAAATATTATAAAGAGAAATTGTATTACGATTTACCTAATTTGTTTTCAAAAAACGTTTCCATTCATATTTAGTAACGTAACTTGGATCCTTTTTAGGGCTAAAGTCGAAATAAGTTTATATAAAACCAAATGTATTTAAAGGAATTGGATTTAAAAAAAGGTTCAAAATTGGGTTCAAATTTAATATTAGAATAATAAATAAAGAGGTTTGATATTTTATAATTTAAATAGTTCTTAGCTTTAAATAGAATTTCCTTATTTAAGAACTTTTAGTAATACAAAATATACCTAAATACATCATTACGTAGATATTTATAATATAATTGCTAATACAAACTATACAGCTTCGATTAAATAGCAAGTTAACGCCTAGTGGTTCTATAAATATACATAAACGACTTTATAAATGTTCCTAGTTTATAATTGTATTATTATAAAGTCCATTTAATATAAAATTAATTATATTAATATGTCGCGACCTTATAAATATACAATAAGATTAAGTCGCTTTGATAAGATTTTTAACAAGTTTATTTCATTTATAACAAATAAATTTTCTATAATTAGCGAATAAGTGAAATCAGTTAATAACTTTACTTATTTAACGTTTTTTCTAAAAAGAAAATCGGCTATAGTTTTGGTTTTCTTTTCGAATACGATATAATTTTCGAGAAAAATGTTTTTCGAGTTTTATCAAATCATTGTATCAAATAATACGGAAATTATAAACATATTAGTAGCGCAATATAAAAAGATATTAACGAACGTAAAAATTTAGATTTTTAAAATTTTTAACAATGTAAATCAGAAAACTTCGAATAATAATATTCTGGTTTAGTCTAGGTTACGAAAGTAGTTTAAAATACTGATAAGGCTTGACAAAAATATAAAAGAAATTAGATATTTAAAGTTGTTTTGAAATTAAACGCCTTTAA
The DNA here is from genome assembly GCA_004154925.1 of Monosporascus cannonballus. Lineage (NCBI taxonomy): Eukaryota > Fungi > Ascomycota > Sordariomycetes > Xylariales > Monosporascus > Monosporascus cannonballus. Next base: position 203,169 of record QJNS01000087.1, read on the forward strand.
ATGAAATAAGTATAATAAAGTCTTGAAATCTAGGTAACAATTTTTAATGAATATAATTTGTTTATACTATGACGTTTAGTGGAAAATACATCGTAAAATATACTTTTTTTATTCTTTTCCTATTCAATTTTGGTGCTCTGAATTAACGAGTATATATTTTTTCGAAAATCGAAACTTATTACTGAATACGAATGCGACATTAATGCAACGTTTTACAAAACTAAGAGATATAATATATAATAAGTATAAATACAATTATTTCATTAGTAGACACTAAAATATCAATTATAGTATTTAGGATATAGTTTATATCGTAATATATTTCTTTACATATTAAAGTCGTAGTGCAGTATATATTTGAAACCTATATTAGTATTACAAGGTTGATATATAGTATTTCGAAAAATTTGAATATTTACTCTAAAGTGTATTTTGTTAATTAATACATTTTGTTTTAATTATATTTTATTAAGTATTACTCGCTGAAATATTTCTTTTAAATAATTTTAATATTCACAAACCATCCAAGCTTATTATTTTATTTATCTTTTACATAGTTTTTTAATAAAACGACACATGAGTTATTAGAGTTATCTTTTATTTAAGATAATTCCTTGAATATTGTAGTGAATTTAAATTTAAAAATAAAACTTTTGACAATGTTAAAGGTTTTAGTTATTAGCTCTTTTTATCTTAAATTTAATTTCGAAATTTATGAAATTAACTTATCATGAAAAGTAATTATATTTTCTAATATAATATATTCATTTTTATTTTATTTTCGTTTATTACGTTTAAAGTATTTCAAAGCCTTTTAAACTCTTTTAAAGAATTATTTTAAAATTCACATAATTATTTATTTACGCTTTTATTTTGACGAAATTCTTATTTTAAAGAATACTTTTAAAAAAGCAGTTTCAAGGGCAATAATTGTAATATATTTCGTTAAATATTTTAAGCTGATTTGATTTAAGCATTTAAATTAATTCGTTTTTATTAAAATTATCGAATTGATTTATTTTTAATACTTATCTGTTTAAAACAAATTGAACACTATAAAATTTCACTGTCTATTGTTGTGATTAATCTTTTAAATTCATTCTCGTTTTTTCTTTATTAATAAATATAACAGTTTAGGATAGTATTTAAATTTTATAATATTTTCACTAATAATCTTATTTTTTTTAATTTTTAAATATATTAGTTAAATATCAACCTTTATTATGCTCTCTATATTATAGATGTTATTTTATATACTAAATTACAAAGATGCGTATACGAAATATATATTAATAATTCATAGTATTTAAATTCTAGAAAAATAATTATTGTATTTATATATTAAGTGAGCTTGACAATTCAGCTGATTATATTGTCTTAACTTATATTACGTAGTCTTTATTAAGGTCGAAAGGTTTAATACTTTATTTAGACCATTTTGAACGTCTTTAAGTTTTAGTTTTTAAACCCCCGTTTTTCAATATACAAAATATTATAGTTAACTTAGATACTTATAAGATCTTTAAAGTACAATCGTTCGAATATCATTTAGTAAATTTAATAAATCATAGATTAACTTATAATTATTTAAATATAAAAGAAAAATCCTAATAATAGATGTTTCACTATTGTTTTAACTATAAAAATTAAAGTATATAAAATAATATCAACCAATTTTCAAATTCTATAAAAACGGTTCAAGTACTATTTTTGACCGCGATTTTTGAAAGATTATATAGAAAATTTAAAATATTTTAAATTAAAAAAGTCGCAATTATAATTATCTTAAAAAAATAACTTTTCTGCAAAAGTTGTTATGAATCTTTAATATATTTATTTATATTTTTTGTCGGCTATATATTTTATATATTTATATTATAAAAGTCTTATACTTTAATTAGTTTAATAATATTTTGAAATATTTTACCAATTTATTACTAATATTCTATATTCATAATTTAAGTATTATTTGCGAAATTATAGTTCCAATTTTATTAAACTGTAATTCTGGCTTTTCTAGCGTATTACCGGAGTTCAGGTCTTGATTTGTTAGGTTTTAGCGTTATAGGGGTGTACTTAAGTGATTTTGAAACCAGAGCCATGGAGGCCTGAGCTAGCTGATATAAGCCATGCCTTAACTACCTAGTCAGTCATTAATAGGGACTGTTTTTGTATCTTCGGGCTTTTCGGTATCTGTTTCTCCTAGCCCCCACTTTTTTTACCCGTTTAAGGAGGCTTCGCGACTATCATTTTCTGTCCAGGACCTTTTAAAGGTCAAGCAACCTGTTAAACCTTCTTCCTTCAGTTGAATGCTCCAGTCTGGAATATCAGGGTCCCATACTACATGAAACTGAGTATTTGGTAAGTTCATTTCTTGCAGCTCCGGTTTATGCTTGGGCTCATTTGACATCAGAAGCTAAAGTTATTGCAATGGGCAATCCCCAAGCATTATTTCGAGAACGCAAAGGGCTAAGAGGGCTGAGACATTTTGACACGACGCCTCGTGTCTCGTGATCTGGTCCCCGCGGACCTCAACGCGTCCGTTGCCTTCCGTCCGTTCTACATGTCCTTCATCGCATGATATTCTTCAAATGCCCAACAACAGAGCTAAATACGTGCAGTACGCTAAAGCCCCGCGCGTAGACGTATTCACGCTGTGCCAAGGGAGCAATGCACTGTTTGAGCTTCATTCTCAGGCTTGGTTGCACCTAGGCGCCAAAACGGCAATGCTACGTCAATAGCTCGTAGATCGTATTGAGTTGTGCGCCAGGTAGTAGATCACTCGAGCTATCTGACGCATTGACTATGCCAGCTAGACCTTCGGGCCGCTCAAGCCTGCTCACCGGCCATGAGCGCTTCAAGACGCCGCAGCACGTCGTCCTCATCAGGATAGTCCTTTCCTTTAATGGACTCAAACGCAGGCAAGAGCACGGCCTCATCAATCTCCTTGTACTTTCCACGCTGCACGTGAATCACATGTCCGTGCCTAGATCCGTCGACCATCAGGTAGGCCGCAGCCCGCGCGACGGCCGAGGCGGGCTGTAACTCGACTCCAATCACATCCATCATCGCCTTCAGATTCGGAAGGACTTGGCTTTCCGTCCAGGTCGGTGCCAAGGTGTTGAGGCGAATAGGCAGCATTGCCTCGTTGATGACCGGAATGAGACCTCTCCCGAAGCCTAGAACAGCATGCTTGGCCGTAGCTATATCAAATCGTCGGTTGGAGTGCTCCAGAGAAAATGCTTCAGAACTCACCATAGTCGACTGCTCGAAGACGTTGCATGCCAGTAGTAGAGCCGTTGATCACAATACTGCCGCCCCCAGGTTGCTGTCGCATTGAGTAAATAGCTAGAGTGACAGTGTTCATGACGCCTTTCAAGCTGACATCCAGCAGTTGGTACGTCGGCTCCTTGAGGTCGCCGTTCTCGTCTACGTCAGTAGCCAGGTAGTTGGCGCGGGGGCCAATGCCGGCATTGGCAAAAACGTGGTCTATGCGGCCATGGAGCTCCTTCGTCTTCTTGAAGAGAGCGACCAACTCGGCCCAAATTGCTACATTGGTTTTCACAAATGTAAATCTGCGGGAATCGACGGGCTCAGAGGGAGGCTGGACATCGGCGTTGACGACGGAGGCTCCAAATGACAGCAGCAAGCTGACAGTTGCGAGACCGATACCCGACGACCCCCCTACGGATGAGTTAGATTGAGTTAACACATACCTGGGACACCTTCTCCTCGTCATGGTGGGGCCATACCTGTCACAATAACCACCTTGCCGTTGAGGCTGGTGAGATCCTCGTCTTTGATAGGAAATTCGGCCATGGTACAGGAATCTGCAGAGCTGCGTAAGAAAGTACGTGATTATGGCCTGGTTTTAACGTACTGAGGAACAAAGGGAGTGAGTGAACGAGGATTATTACACTAATCGCTTAAATGGATCCGTGCGCTCGGACAACCCCACCCCACAACCCGACCAACATTGTAACCATTGAAACCTTCTTAATTGAATAACGCAGCAAAAATTGACGTCAGCTAGCTCAGGCCTTTGCTAGTTACTAAAATCAGGCCCTGTTTTGAAGATTGTAGCTGAGCCGCAGGCGCAGCTGTAGCTAGGGCTTTGTTCCTTAGATACCAACCTATAAAAAGGACCTATAAAAACACTAAACCTCTAAAATAAGGCCTAATAGAAAATTGTATTTTTTTTAAAGTTCAGTTCTCCGTATTTATATATAAATTTTACAAACTTGCAAATATAACACTACCAAAAATACCTACAAAAAATATATAAATATATTCAATGTTAAAAAAGCTTTCAAATCGCATATTAAACTTTTCATTCAATATTAATACAGCAGAAAATTTAAAAATTAAAAATTAAAATTTTATAATTTATATTCCTTTTATTCGAAACGGTTTTATAACTATAATAATATAATTACTGTATATAATATTTTGCTATAAACATTTTAAAAGCAATTGAATATAAAAAAAGCTGATTTAATTATATGTTTACTTTTACAAATTATAATTATTATATTAAAATTAAAAAGGTGATTTCGTTGATCCAGGTCGAAACTTTTTATATAATTATAATATAATAACCAGAACTCGTACAGCTAAAAAATTAAAATACGATCATTTTTATATAAATTATATATAAAATGTTCGGCATATAATAATGTCACAAGCAAATATACTATTGTAATTATAAGAACGTTATCATCGTATAAAATATTAAATAGTTATCATATAATAGCTAAGCGGTTTAACTAACTATTAAATCTAACTTATAAAAGTTTATATTAATAGAAATATCATAAGATTGTAAGCAATAAATAAGGTAAATTTATTACGTTTCGTAATACTGACTGCATTTCAAGTAACGATACTTTGTTACAAATTAAAATTACATAAATTATAGAAATAGCGAATATATATATAATTTCTTATTATTTATTAATTATTTCTAATTACGTTGCTTGTAACAATCATAATCTTTAATAAATATGGACGTAATATGAATTACTTATAATATAACTTACAAAGTAAACCGTATTATCCTTATCGTTACGATTATTTCCGCAGGCCTAGGTCTGATAAATCGTAATATGATATCTTTTTTCTTGAAATCTTATCTTAAGATTTCTTTTTAATAAATATCCATTTTTTACCATAATCTTCCATATTTTTAAAAATTCGTTACAAGTCTTATTCTTTTATAATTCGTCATACTAATTTAATACGCCTATTTAAAAAGTTGCGGTTTAAATTTATGCCTTATTTTTAATATTTTTTGAAGTATTTATCATATGAAATAATATAAAATATTGCACGTTATAGAGAATAGATAATATACGACTAATTTTACGATAAAATAAATATCTCATCATCTTTTTTTCAAAAATATTTGTCGTAAGTATTAATATTTTAAATGTAAAAAAACTTTAACGAAAAAATATTTATAAACCTGTTAACGCCGTCAACTCGAAATCTAGCAGTGATATTAAAAAATAAATAATATTTTGGCGCCACTCATTTAATTACGGATATAGAAATTCTTAGTTCGTTTTAAAAATATTGTAATAATATAACGTAATCTTTAATCCTTAAATAAGTTAAAAAAGCAAAAACAAAATAAATAAATTACTGTTAAAACCCCCGTAATTATATAAACGCAAACCTCTGTTCTCTTTAACTTATCTCGTTTCGGCTTATCGGATTAGCCTGTTATCGACCTTAATTAAAACCTTTTTTTAATAATTTCGTTATTGTTAGTAAGAGTATTTCAATAAACGTTAAACGTTAATAAAGTATTTAACGGGTTTTTATATAATTTCGGATATAATTTTATTATTTACTTTTATATCGTTTTATTCCGTGCTGGTTGTCATAATTTTTTAATTAACTGCAATAAAACAATATAGAAATTTGCCTAAAGTTTTATTTAGAATATAAGTTTTAAATAATAATTGCTTTTTAAATATTTTTAAATAATTTTATATAAACCGATATATTTAAAATCTATTTTCTTATTAATTGCTTTTATTGAAATATCTTTATAAATAAGGCAAATTTTTTTTTTGGAAAATATATTGTTTTTAACTTGTTTTCATTGTAATACTTATTTACTTAATTTCGTATAAATTTTAATTTTATCTTTATTTTTAATATAAATATTTAACTTATTTAAACTTAAATATTATCTTGATATTAATCAATTTATTATACGCATTGTTATAAGCAATTACTGTAAAACTAAATTTCGTATTTAAAAAAGTCGATTTAATACATTTACAATAACTAAAATTAAATATTAATTGGGTAATAACTAATTTGTAATTTAATTATATTATTCGTAACGAATATAATATTGTGTATATATTTCTAACATTTGGTTTAACTGTTTTATTTAATGTTTGGTTTAAGCTTTAAATATATTAAATAACTTATAATTTCAACCGAGTTATATTATAAAGTTTTGTCAAAAATTAAAAATAAACGCAATTTCTCTATCGAAAATAATCTTATATAATAATCCGTATATCTTAGAAGTATTTCCAAAACAATCTTTTGGTATTCTATATTGATTTTCTTTTAATAAGGCATAAAATAAAAAAACGTCGTAAGTTTATTAACTATAACGAAAGTAATATCGTAATATATTTTTACTATTAAATATTTAAATAAAAGAATTTAGTAATAAGACTTATAATAATTAAATCTCATAATTTCTTTAAAATTAATAACAGTTAAACTTGTTATAAGATTTATATCGTAATATTTTAGTCCTGTTATAAAGAGTATATTATTATGATTTTTTTAAATTATTATTTGTATTTTTAAAAAATAATAAATACGATAAAACTGTTTCAGAATATTATAAATTATTAGATATTGACATAATTAATACTGAAGTATATCGCCTATTAAACTTATTTATTTTTCAAAAAATATATTACATTATTACTATTCTTTATTTTTAGAACATATATTATATAATATTGTGCTTTTTATTATAATTTAAAATCAATGTAAATATTCTTTTTACATCACATCGAAATTTCTATATTTATTTTATTATTTTGTAAACTTTCTTTATATATAATAACGAAATCGAAATTTATTTCTTCTACACATTTTGTTTATTCTTCTATAAATTTTCTAATATAGTAAAACGAGAAAACTTTTCTATAATATATATAAATCTTAACTTAATAAACATTTCTAAGAAAAGAAATTTAACGTTTCGAAACTTGTAATAATAACAATCAATTCTTTATCTCGAATAACGTAATTAAATTCGGTTTTATTTCCTTTATACGAAAAGAATATAATAAAATATAATTTATCTTAGTTATTTCATTAATCGATTATAATACATAATATATATTCTAAAATATTTGTCTCTAATTTAACGGGACATATTAAATTTTATATAATTAACATTAATTCGTAAATACTCGTATGTTTCATTTCTTAAAGTATTTTTATTCTCTATAACCGGTCTATACACTCATTTAAATAAAATAAATTAAAAAATATTACAGGTTTATTAAGTCTTTGCAGAATCTTTTTATAATAATTAATAAAGGCAAAAAATACGTATATTTCCTTATTTATCGTTAACGTTTATTATTTTATATTTAGAATAATCTTTTTTAATCTTTAGTTCCATACGTTATAAAATCATACTACATTTGAAACACTTTAATTATTATTTATAGAATAAACGTTTGTTACGTTAATTAATAATATACTCTGTTTTAAAGTTCATATAAAGCAATAAAAATATTTTTGATATAATCTTTATATTTTGAAATAAATAGAAATATTATCAAAATCAAATATAATACAAATTGTGAACTATTTTAAAAATATATAATGTATTTTCTGTTAAATGTATATTAATACGTTCATAAATCGTATTAATATAATGAAATATTTAAATAATTTATATTTTATTTTAAAGATTATTTTCTATTAGCTTTTGAGAATAATAAAAAAATTATATTTATTTCTTAAATCGAATTTTATAATTAATATGTTTTATTAAATTAAAATTTTATTTTAGTAAGTACAGATATTAATATTTATTTTCTAATAAAAGCGTTATTTAATTATTTATAAGCAATTATAAATTCAAATTTATAATTATATTAAGTACAAAAATTAGACAATATTTTACAAATAATTTAAAATATCGAATTATTTTTTTATAAGTAATTCTCTAGATAGTTTTAAAATCTGCCTATTTTATTTTGGTTAGTGTTATAAATAAAGTAAGGTTTCGTTAATAAACGTTTTTTAAAATTATTTTGCAATTTTATTAATTATATTTTTATAGTTTCGTATTAAATATTTCTTTAAAAATTATTTATATAGGTAATAATATAATAATATATTAATTAAAATATTTAAATTTAATAATGGTTTTTTTAAAATTAGTATTTAATAATCTAAATCTTATTTCAATAATATTATCGACAAGTTTTCTTTTTATAAGATTTATTTTTTATATTTTATTCTTTTAAGTAATTAAATACTTTTTATATCCTTACACTTATATTTGTCGTTATTTGTGAGCCAATATTTAAATATTAAATATTTTCTCTATTAAATAAGAAAATATAAAGTAAAGATTCCTTAATAATATCTTTAATAATTTTATTTCTCTATGAATATATACATAATAATTCTGGTATTATATTGTAATATTTCAATATAACAAGATCGAAATTAACTACTTAATATTACTTTTAAATAGAAATCTCAAAATTATTAATTTTGTATTAAATCTTTTAATTATTATACGCGAAGTCTTAGTTTTCGGTGTTTATAATTATATAAAGTTGTAATTTGTACTTCTATCAAACTTTAAATATATTAATAATATTTAATATAATATAATTTCGTTTAAAAATTTATAGTTTATTATTACTGTATAGTAATATATTTTAATTCGTATTTCTAAAATTATAAAATTATTAACACTTCTTATGTTAAGTTTAAACTTTTTTTTAAACTCTTTTTAAATTTTCAAAATTTCGTTATTTTGTAGCCTTTTTATCAAGAACTTTGTTTTTATTTTTTTTGGAAATTATCGAAATGTATTTTTATTCTTTTTGTATAATACGCCAAATTATTACCCTTAATACTATTATCTATATCTCTATCTTTTATATTATATTAGAATTTTCAATTAATTTATGATGCCTTATCTTAATAGATAAACTGTTTTTGTATAAAATATATAATATTTTATGAATTCTTTTATAATTTATAGTTTTTTAACAAGATTCCTACATAAATTATAGAAAACCTTTTTATAACTTATTTTCACTTAAGATTTATAACAAATGCTAATTAGAAATAAAAATCCGTAATAATCTTTTAGGAATAATTTTTTACAGGACGTTAAAATAACTTTTTTAAAATTTAATAATTATATTAATTATTAAATAAAAAACTTTGTTTTTACATATTACTCTTTCTATCTAATTCTATTATATTATTTGTTTATCACACTATTTTATATAGTAATAATTTTCAAATATCGATACCATTATTTATCTTTTTTATTATTTCAAATTTAATTAGAAACACTAAATCTTCTTTATATATACGTTAGATATATTAATATATACACTTTTTCAATTATTATATATTAAATTGTTTCGGTAAATATAATATATTATATATATCGTATTATATTAATTAAAGGTACGTAGATAAAGTTCTTTTTTTATTTCTTATATCTTTTCAATTATTTCTTCATGGCGTATTATTATTTTTTAGCACTTTTCAAATTATTTTCCAGGTTTTCTGTATTTTATAATGGATCTTCTATAGTAATAACGTTTATTTATATTAGGTTTAGATTATATTAATAATTGTAGTATTATTATTTTAAATATTTACAAGTTGCTTTTTTAAGATAAATTTCTAATTATTTTATCGCATTTCTTTATAGTTTTATATATATTTTAATAATAGTCTATTTTACCGTAATTATGACATGTAATTTATTTCCTATATTTATATTAAAATATGCTGAATTATAGAAGTCTTAGTAATATATTACAAAAAATACATAATGTATTTTATTTACTTTCTTTATTAGCCGAATAACTTTTACACATCAATATATATATGTTTCGGTTTATATGCTGTTCTTGTATTTTAATATTAATTTTAATAGTTTTTTATTATATTTTAAGTTCATGTTTTAAATTTTAAAAATTTAATAAGTTTATTTTTAATTCATTTGTTTATTTTTTTGAAAAAAGAATATATCGATAGAAATATTTTCGTTATCGTTATTGTATTTTATCTCAGTTGTAAAGTTTTAAATATTATTAAATATTTTACATTCAATTTTTTAATATAAACCAAAAATTTATTATATTAACGAATATTTTCGATCCAGATTTTCAAAAATTAATTTTTAATTTACTTTTAAAAGTAAGAAAGAATTTCTGAATAAACCTTTTTTTAATCGATGTTTATGTATTCTAAATAACTTCTTAAAATAAGTTAGAACTAATTAAAAACTTGTCTCGTTAAAAAGTCTATAACGATAAAATCTTTATCCGCCGATATTTCAAATTAGTAAAACCTGAAGTTTTTGCCTAAATAAAAAGGCTTTATAGGTTTTTTTAATTATAAAAGTAAGGTTTTCTAATATTAAATATTCACATATTTACTTATATTACATTCAACGTAAATTGTTTTACTTAAATCTTTAGCTTTTAAAGTTTATATAAAAATGAAATTCTTACTAAAAGAAATACGCTTGTACTCGTGAAAGTATATAATAATTAAATATCGAACGCAAAGATTAACGGTATTATTAAATAAGAATTTATAACGTATAAGTATTAAATAATTTAATTAATTATTAAACTTAAGTTTTATAAATTTGTATTAATAAAAGTATTATAAGAATATAAAAAACAAAAAAATAAATTTAGTATATTTCGTAATATTAAATATATTTTGAATACAGATATTGTATTACAAATTAAAATTATTTAAATTGTAGAAATAATATATATATATAATGTTTTATTATTTATTAAATAGGTCTAGTCATGTTACTTATACTAATCATAATTATTGATAATTACGGACGTATTCATAATTATCTATTACGTAATTTATAAGGTAAGTCGTATAGTCTTTGTTATCACGACCGTTCTTGTAGGCCTAGGCCTATCAGATTGCAATATATAGACTAAAATAACGTGATTTATGACCAATTACAAAATAAATTTCAAAAAGTAAATATTCTAAGTTAGGTTTTTGAAAGAATAATTAATATTTAATAACATATTTTAAAATTTAATATAATATAATTGCAAATTGTGTTATATATTAAAAGTTTTTCCTATATAAATGCGTACCTTATAGTATATTATCAATAGTTAACCCTATAATTAATATATTATTTAAAATAATTCGTTATATCTCTTTTAATAATTAAATTTAATTTTGTTTTTAATATTACTCTATTTACTTTATTTTTCTTTTTCTTGCATGTTTTGTTTTATTTTATTCTCTTTCACCTACTTATTTTATTTAATGCTTTTTGTTTTTTTATTTTTATATTATTTTCTTTATATATTTCATATATAACTTTTATTTTGTCCTTATTCTCTATATGTAATATAGATAATAACTCTCTCTTTTTTCACTATTTTATTTTCGACGTCTATAATAAACCGGATTTTAATTATATTACGAGCCGTAGTAAACCTAATTCTAATTCCGCAATATAACGGTATTTTAATTGCTATACAGTTTATGTTTAAACTTTAAACGCTTTAAATTATATTATAATTAAATATTACTATAAAACCTTTGATATAATACGTATTTAATTTTAATATTTTTAATAACTTGGTGTAATTTTTATTTAAATTCGAATGACGTTTTAAAATAAGACTTAATTAGTCTTATTAATTCGATATTTACAATTCAAAATTAATTAATATTCATAAAAACTAGATATTATAAATATTCGTTATTAATTTAATAATCAATTAGAAACCGGAAATAAATTTAACCTATTTAACGAAATTATATTTATTTTAAAAATCAATACAATTAAATATATTGTTTTGTATTTTGTTATTTCTTTATTATTTAATATTTACTTAATTTATATTTTTTATTTTTCTATTTTATTTTATAATGAATTGGTAATTAAATATAAATTTACTAAAGAGATATATTATCAAGATATTTAGTTATATATTAACTCTGTTATATTATATATATATACATTAAATAATATAGTGTTTCGCAAAGCACTTTTAAAAAGAAAATTTCAGAAATTATATAATACTATAACAAATCAATTACGTATATGATATTTCTGATTAGTTCTATACCGTCTTTAAACAACTCCAATTATCTCCGATACGGATACGAAGCCGAAACTTTAAATAGTCTATGTACAAATCGGATCTAATTAATCTCCGAACGCTTTTAAATTCGAAGAAAAATAAATGTGACAAGTTAGCCACTTTATAAATAAAAGTACTAATACAGTTATATACATTTAAAATAATAAAAATTATTATATAATATTAACATTATAAATTTCTTAATAGATATTTTTTTTTCAAAAGAGTTTTAAAATCGAAATTTCTATTAACATAATTATATCCTTATACTACTTGATAACTTAAACTATTAATATGTTTTTGATACAAAATTACTATATTTAAATAAAAATTGACATTATACTTATAGTTTGATATAAATAAAAAATATTTAATATTTCAAATATTTTTTAAAATACCTTGATAACAGGTTAATACAAATTGATAAAACGTTCCATATAACTTAATTACATAATTAACGTACACTTTAAAATATAATACAATTATTAAATGATATATTTTATAATATACGGTTTTTAAATATACACATTAGAATATATTATAAATTTTCAAATTTAGATATATATAAACTTATTATGTAATAAAAATATCTTTCTTTATTATAAAATTAAATTTAAAAATATATTTAATATTTTAATTTGTTTTAAGAAAATAATTGTCTAATATTATATATGTCAACTTATTATTTTTACATAAATTTTTTAAATTTTACTTTTTATAACGTTTAATGTTTTATTAAAAGTAAACTTTTAAATTTTTATAAAATATTTATATTTTAAACTTTCAAATTCTAAATGCTCTCGTTATTGCGTTATTAAATTTTATCTATTTTAACGTAATCGAATTTGCTGTCCGGAGATTAATTAGACCCTATTTGGACTAGATTAGCGACCCGAAGACGTTGTTTCAAGCTGGATTCAAACCAGCCTTTTTTTGTAAGCTATTGGTTGCCCAAGTCGACAGTAAGCGAAACGAAACACCCAAGCTCACGACTACTCAGTTATTAGGACAAATGTAATTTTAAATTACTTTTATAAATAAAATCTTAGAACAATATTACGCCGTTACTTTTTTCATTTACCAATATTCTTCGCCCTTTTTCTATATCTGAATAAAACTTTATATTTGATTAAAAATGAAAATATATTTTTAAATCAAATAAATAATTATATAACTTGAATATTATAAGTATTCTAAAAACAGTAATTCAGTTTCAATTAATAACTGATTTTACTTGCGTTATTTAAATTTTGTTTTTTATAAAAATTAACACTGTTTTATTTTTTTAAGTCGCATATTTAATAGAATTAAGAACTATAAGTGCTGTTTATTATTAACAAATTTTTTGAATCATTTTTATATATTTCGATTTCAATTTTTAATGCGTTGTTTTAAAATTATTTACCTAAAGTTTATAGCAAAGTAATACAATATATTTTTGAAGTAACGATATAATATTTTTAATGTGCTTTATTATTTTGCGTTTATTTATTAATTTATTATACAAAAGAATAAACTTAAATCTTTACATTTTAACGTATTATAGAATTCGATAATTAAATATTAGCTTTTGTTCAAAATCAATCTTCGAACACTTTTTATATTAGTATTTTATTTTTATTCTATTTTGATATATTATATATATTTTATAATTATTTAAGTGTTTGGTTTTCAATTTATATACGATAAAATATTTATTTACTAAAATCTTAACTCTGGCTTGTTATTTAACTTTTAATTTTCATATTTCACTTTTGTTTAAAGTTACTTTTTGTAATCTCAGAATTATTGTTAAAAACGTCGTATAATACGAGGTAAAAGGTCGGTGTTTTAAATAATTTAAGCTGTTTTCGCTGTAAAAAAGGCGTAGATATAACTATATATATAAGTAGATAAGTAATGATCTTATATTACAATGCTTTCGCTCTTAAATGTCTTTAGATAAATACTATATACTAATAAACTCTTTCAACCTCGAAGAATTCTGAGGCTTTTAAGAATTTTCAAAGAGGTTTAGCTTTTAAATTTTCATTTTAACGCTTTTACTTTTCAAAAACTAACTTAGAACTTTATATAATTTTGGTTTTATTAGTTTTTAAAAGTTTTATAGATAAAGTAAGTTTCGTTTTAAAGAACCTAGTTTTTATTGTTTTTTATCACGTGTTTCGTTATTATTTGTTTGATCTTTTTAGCAGTTCTTTGTTTTATAACCATAATTTATATAGTTTTAGTAAAATTGTTTATTTCTTTTTTTAACAGCGTATTTTATTTAGATTATATTTTGCATTATAATATTGAATTTACCTTTTTGTTATTAAATTCGCTAACAAAGTTATTTAACATGTAATTTAATTGTTGTTATTAAGTCTTATCGAAATATTCTTTTTATTAGAAATTTTTATTCGGTAGCATATTTATATATTTTATCTCGAATAGCATTTAAGAAAAAAGCCTATTTTTAACAGTTTGTAATAGATATTGCGATTGTGTTATAACGGCGTATAAGGTTTTTAAATTTAAGAAGGCAATACAAAGCAAAGGTTTTTTTAAGTTTTATTAGAAAAAAGTAAAGTTAATTCAAAGCATTTCTTTATTAATTTTCATTTTTTTTCCGTATAAGCCTTTTAAGATTTTGAGTATCTTAGTGCTTTTTGCGAAATTGGCCATAACTGCTATAGAATAATTTTTCATGTTGGCGATAACCGCGATAGCTAATTAGTTTAGGTAATATAAGTAAGCTTTGTTAAATTATTATTCTGATAGTTTACTACGACTAACGCAATTTAAAAATTCTCTTATATTTCTTAGTTGTTATTAGTTCGAAGCGATGTTATTAGTGAAGCTTGAAATCGATATATATATTAATATATATATATTATGTCGTTTTATTCGATATATTAGCAAACGAGTTTATAAATTTGTTAAACTTGCACTTTAGACTTAATTGCTCTTTTTTTTCACGCTATCTTGATTATTTTGTTAATATTATTATAAAATCCTAAATCCTTTTTGTTATTAATTAATAGTACTGTTAAAATTTTATTTATCTTTTTCAGATAGTTGTTTTAGATTTTTATTTTGTTGATGAGCTTTTACTTTAATATTCGACGTAATCCTTACGTTTTATAGATATTTAATAGATATTCTTTCTTTCGGAACGAATGAAAGTACTCGTAACGCTTTTGTTTTTATGGTCGAGATTTTTAATTTTCGATCTTGTTCTACGCCTTTTCGCAGCGAATTTGTTTTTTTTTTTTTTTTTACTCTTTTTCTCGCGTTCGTTATACTCGTTACGTCTGTTACACCAACCCTTTTCTCGAAAGAGTATTTCGAATTACGTATAAAATTAGTAGATCGAAATATTAATTAACTATTAAATTATTTAAATATAAAAGAACTGATAAATATTATCATTTTAAAGTCGCATTATAATTTCAAGTTAAAAGTTACTAGTACGTTAAATTAAAGTTGTTTTTATTATAGAAAAAGCATAGATATAAACAAGTATATATAAATAGTAAAGAGTAAAGTACAAATCACTATTACTTTAGCGCTTAAATTCCTTTCAACTATGTTATATATATTAATCGATTTTTAACAAATAATTTTCCATAAAGTTATTACTATTTTACAGTCTTAAAATCATCTTATTTATTATACGTACTTAAGTTTTTTATAGGGTTATAATATTTTAAACTTATATTTAAAATATTTTCGTAGTTTTAATATCATATATTTGACAGACTAATCCTTTTATTCGCGAATCTATTCAAGCCGTTTTAAGTTATTAAAATAATATACTATATTTTCTTTATTTAAATGCTTTTTTTAAATTTAAGAATATTTTATACACCCTATTAAACCCCGGATTATACCACAGGCCAAACCAATACACTACACACACACTATAAAAACACAGACCCCTTATAATAATACCATTCCATACACCCGAAAATTTATACATTCATTATTTTAAACTTAATTAATCTGATTGACAAATTTACTTGTTGTTTTAATTTAAATTTTATAAACACATCATGTTAATTATATAATCTATTCTGAAATTTATTAATTATTTTAGTATTTGTATCTCGTTTAATAAACGTCAATAACTTTACTAAACGGTTTTTTATTAAATATATTTCCTGTTTAAGTGTTACAATCAATATTCTATCAGGTTTAATCTGTTTCCGTATAAAGCTACATATATAAAAAGATAGATAAAAGAGTTTCGAGCGTTATTATATGTAAATTCTAGATTGTATAACAGCTTTGTCGCATTCTTTATTTTTTCGGACAATTAATAAATATATTCTATTTACTTACGAATTTACGAATGAGGAATTATTAATATCTCTCTTTTTCATTTTCGTTTTATACAACATTTCGCTAATAAACAATTTGTTAACAATTTCATTTATTATTAATAATAACGGTCAGTTCATTAAATTTCGATTTTGTTGTTTTATAAAATAAGTAAGGTAATTAGGTTATAACGCTGTATTTATTAAAAGATATAAATTTAACGTTGTAAAACGGGAAATAATTTTGAAAATTATATTATTGATTAATTTGTTTAAATTAAAACCGTTTTAACACAGTGCTAAAAGGAATGAAACTAAATCTTGTTAAAAAGAAGCATATTAAAATAATATGAAAAAATATAATAACTGAACTAACTAATATAATTATTTTATTATATTTAATAATTAGATGACTATTTAATATATTTTTGCATCTTGTTTATTTTGCTTTTTAATACAACCTTTTATTTATTAGTTTTAACGTATAAACTTACCGTGTATATGTTATATTAATTATACTATAATTTTATTTATAGGTTTTAATAGAATATAATATTTTAAAATTACAACTTTACATAATATTGTAACACTTGATACAAATTAGAAGAATTATGGTTTTTATGACAATTTATAATTCATTTATATTTATTAAATAGAAATGCTCAATTTTTAATTCAATTTATTTAAAATTTAATTTTATATTTATTCGAAAACCTTTAATTATAATAGCTTTTCATTGTTTTAAACTTCTTTAATATTATTTTTCTTGTCGTGTTATTTTTAATTATCAATTATTAGTTACATTATTATAATAGTTAATACTAAGTTTTACATTTATATATAAATTTCGAAAATCTTTTAAAATAATATTTATAAAGTATAACTTTTATAAATAATATATAACAAATTTCAGATAAAACCTGTTTTTATTGTATACTTTCAACGATTTAGTAAATTATCTGCTTATTTTAAAATATCGATTTAATATTAAATTTATTACGTTTTTTAGATTATTTTCACTGATTAATAGATTTACCATGTTTTTAAGGTTATATAATTAATAAATCGTTATTCAAAATATGCTTTTCGTTTTAAGAAAAATCTCTTTGAAGCCTAGCTCAAATGCGTATTGGCTAAATCCCGGTCTAAGATAGTTAGACATTTCAAGTAATTTGAGTAATTCGAGTAATCTGATCAAATTGTATAAATTATATAAATTTACAATATATTTTTAAAAGCAATCTACATCTTAAAAATTGAGGTTGTAAAAATAATTATTTATTTATTTTCGCTCCTCAATTATTAATTTTAATTTTGTATCAAAAGTTCCGTTTTTTATTTATAAAAACAGTTCGAAATCTTTTTTACGAATAAACCTCTAAATTCTTTTTTTCTTAATATTACTTACAAATTAACATCGCTCTTAAATATTACGAGTATTATTAAGTAATTATATAATAACTTAATTATATTTTAATAACTTTTTAATTCATAATCGATAAATAATTTATCTCTTAATTCAAATATAACTCTTGTAAAATTTATTGCTATTAAGATTATAGAATGACATTTAAAAAATAAAAAGTAAATTCGATTTCTGTTGTTAATTAGTAAAAGACTAGTAGCTAAAGCAAATTATATAGTTTTTATTCAAGACGTTCCGATTAATTGGTAATATAATACTGGCTACAGCCCGATTCTCGAAAGGATTCTTTTCTTAGCAGTAACTTATTTTTATTAAGTATATTATTAAAATTTAAAGATTTGAAATTTTTATAAAAAAGAAGAGAAAAACAGAAAAAATATATAAATTTAAATAAAAAATAAAAGGAATGTTTCTTAACGAAAGGTTTTATGTTTTAATAACAAAATTTCGAATCTCAGAAAAATATTAAATTTGTTTAAAATCGAAAGGTCTTAATCTTTGAGATATTTAATACAAATAAATTATAAAGAAATACAGTTTTATTTCTTATTTATTATAAAATGTCAAATATTATATATTATGAAAAATCTTTTTTTAATCTTATAATAAATGTATATATATAAAATATTCGCTAATTTAAGCTAAACTTTATGTTGAAATTTATAAACAGTTTTTTAACAGAAAAGTATTAAAAATAATAATTATCTTTAAATTATTTGTTGAAAAAATTTTTCATTACTCAAATTCGTTGGGAAAGATTACTTATAAAACTATTTTATCGAATGCTCAGATGTAATTAAGTTTATTTTTAATAAATTTTAGCATATTTTGAAATAATACGAATATTATTTAAAAGTTTACATTAAAAATAATGTTCAAATAAATAATTCCATTTTTTAGTTAAACGAAATTCGTATTTGAATATATAATTAAATTTAATCGTTTAATAGCGAATTTAAAGCTGCTAAAAACGTATTATTATGTTCTTATTATAATAACTTAATATTTTAAGTTATAAACAAACTGAATATAATATCTAAAAACGAAGTATTTGTAAAATATAACGATAAAAATATTATTATAATCCGAGACAACTTAAATTAGTACTTTTAAAAAAATAATAAATAAAATAACGATAAAAGTTCTAACAACTAAACTAAAAAGAAACAAAAATAAAGCTTCAAAAAAAGTTCTATTTCGAGAAAATCTAAAACTAAATTTAACATAAAATATTCTCATTATCGCAAAAAGGCTACTTTAAAAGCGAATATCGTTGACTTACTAAAAAGAAACGATATGAAAAAAAGACTCTTTTATTTTAAAAAAAAAGTTAAAACAGCTAAATGCAAAACAAATGATAAAGTAAAACAAGAATTTAATTTAATTTTCTCTGAGCTAAAATTTCGTATTGCTATGATTGCTGAAGTCTAAGCGAACATTTTATAACTCCAAAATTGTTCTATATACTAGGATTTTAAAAACAAAAGTTATAAGTATTAGTTGAAATAAATAGCTTTTAAAATAACTATAAACTTAAAATACTTTGGTTTTTTCGACATATAAAAATACGGAATATACGATAGATACAACTGAATTTGGCTAGATTTTAATAACTATAAATAATTATGTTTTACGATTTACATGCTCTTTAAATATATTATATATTTAAAACATTTAATACATTCTTAAGGCTTAGTGTTTTTTTTAATTTAATGATATAATGATTATTTCGTTTATATTAAAAACAAAAAAAAACAGTTTTTTAACCGCATAAAATAATAAAACATTCACGAAACTAGACGATAAACATAAGTATTTTAAAATTTACTCATTGCTAAAATATCCTCAGTTTTATTATTTATACTTCGAATTAAAACGGAAATGAATAATTATATTGCAAAAATATTTATATTATTTCAAGATATTTTACATCTAATACGATCTTTTAAAAATTAAAATAGATATTTTTTTAAAAATTTGCGGTTTAATTTTTCTATCCTGGAAAATATCAAACCTAAAATTGTATTAATAAAGATCGATTACATTAAAATAGAAATTAAGAAAAGAAAAGTAATATAAGAATATAAATACTTAATATATTAGATATACTATTAAAATATCCAAAAATAACAACGTTTTTATATAAATAAATACTATTAATTAATAATACTAAAAGGTTTCGAAATTAACAAGGTAAAAAGCCTCTCGTTAAAAGACCTTATATTAAATAAAAAAGCAATACGTGACTAAATTAAAATTTCTTTTTAGTAAAGAAATAAATTTTTTAAAATTATAATTAAATTAAAACTAAAACGTAATTTTATTTTTTATAATAATTAAAAACATTAAATACATTGAAAATATAGACTGAAATTCTGTAAATTATCTGTAATAAACAGAAGTTTATTGAAATACGAAAGTTCATAAAATTCCGAAAAATTAGAATATTGTCTATTTATATTTCAAAATATTAAAGAGGCTTTTCCCTAAATATAACAAATAATACGAGATATAATATTATTAAAAGAATATGGTAACTTCGATTCAATAAGTCAATAATTAACTAAACTTTACAGGTTTTTAAAAAAAATAAAATAATATTGAAAAACTTATTATGAAAACATTTATAATATACTTATAAAAATATAAATTATAAGTTCAATTAATACGATATCTTTAAAACGTAGCAAATTTAAAAACCTTTTTAAACCTTAAAAGAAATATAAGTGATTATTATATAATTAATAAACTTGTCATATATTCTATTCAAAGATCTTATTTAAAATTTCATAAAATCTATTATGTAAATTTTAAAAAAGCGAAAATATTATAGAAAACCGTATACCAGCATTTAAACACAAGTATACTTAATTTTTATGATGTTTAAACTCAAGAATAACGCATAAAAAAGTCTTAAAATTTTTATTTATCGATATATAAATAATTGCAAATACTTAAAAAATATTATTATTATAAATAAATATCTTTTAATATTGATAAATATTTTTAAAAAAACGTTAATAAAATAAAGTAATTTACAATATCTAATTTTTAAAACACTTATTGGCGTATTGGAATAATTGAAACGCTAAAAAACCCTTATAAAAATATAGAAATATTACGAATACTAAGCTATATTTATAAGATTTTCTAATACGATTATAAGTCTTTAACAGTTATTTATAACATTTTTATTAAAAATTCTATTAAATAATTTCGGATTCGTAAATTTCGACGATATAGTGCTTTAATAAAAAGCTTTAAAATAAAATTAAAAATAAAATACTAAAATATGTCACATTTACGATATTACAAATATCCGGATTAAGTCGGCAAAAGATATATAGTATAGTTAGAAATTTAACATTCTAAGATTTATTTTTATTTCAGTCTAAACTTAAATTTAAAATTCTAATTTAAAAGCATTTAAAATTGAATATTTTTTAATAAAGCAAATATTATATAGATTCAGAAATTTTAAAATTTATTAAATACACGCGTAACTTAATTACGAGATAGAAAATCATTTTCAAACTATTATCGAAATTTATTTTAAATAGTGTTCGAAAAGAATTCATATTATTTTAAAAAGAAACTTGAAAAACTTTTTAAATAATGTAAAAACGAAATTAGTAAAATACTAATAATAATATTACTTAATGCCGCCATGGAAATAGGTTGAAAAATCAATATTTTAAACTATATCTTAAGTATTATGGTAAACTATTTAAAAAAAGGTTAATGTTTAATAATTTATTATTTTAAGGAATTACAAAATAAAAATCTTAAAGATTTGGGTTGTAATAAGAAATTATAAATAATGAGTTACTTTTTTACAAAAGTTCTTTGTAATAGAACTAAAAGGTGCTTCGATACTTATATAATTATAAAAACCTTTCCAAATTAATAAAGTCTCCAAATTTAAATAAACGCTATAAGGCTTAAATAATTTTTCTCTTAAGACTTAACAGTAAAATATGTTACATTAAATTAAATAGGGGTTTCGATAAATATTCTCAACTGTAAAAAGGACTATAACTTTAAAATCTTCAATGAAAATTTCTCAATTATTATAATAAAATAAAAATAATATTATATAGCAATGTAAAATATTAAAAAAAGTTTAATCCTCGAGTTATTAATAAGGTTTCGAAATTCCGACGATTTAGAAAAACAAGAAAACATTAATAATTTAAAAGAAATACTGAAAAGCTTGTTCTTATAGCGCAGCAATACTTAGGTTTATAGAAATTAGTAAAAATATAATTCGTAGAACAATTTTATAAAAACGCATTATATAATTATTAAGATGATTAAAACTCTTAAAAACTTATAACAATATACAATTAATATAAAAACGAAAAATAACTATTTAAATAATGAAAAGCTTTTATATTTATAATAAAAGTAAAGTAATTTACTATAACCGATATATATAACTACAATTTATCGATATTTCTAGTAAAATAAAAAATGCAAAAGTTTAAATGTTTAATGCTAATGTATTTTAATTTAAATATTCTATTGCCGAAATCGAATACGATGGAATATAAGTAATTGTTATCAAATATACTAACTATAAATACTTTTAACTTTTTTTTAAAAAAGATACCGCAATAAAATAATTAACTTGCGCTTTTATTAAAAGTTATTTAGATAAATACGATTTTAATATTTAAATATAAGTCGCATTTCTTTCGATAACGTGATACTAAATTTAAACTTTTAATAATATATTATGTTTTATTAAATTAATATATAAAATAACTAAATTAAATTTTAATAAAATTCCTCAAAACTTGTGTTAGCTATTAAGAGGTTAATTATATAAAATTTATGTTATTAACATAAATAATTTATAATAGATTAACGACCGAAAATATAAGTATATCTTTACATATAATATTAAACGGACACGGTATAAAAACAGACAACCGGCTTTTAACAATATTGCTACCGTATTAAAAATAAAAATATTAATAATAAAAATGGAGATAATACAAACTAGTTATTAAACGGAATTATAAATTATTTTTCAAAAGGATAATCTAATATAATAATAAAAAACAATCAAAAAATGATTTCTATCAAAACGAATTAACTTATTACATTAAAAACAAAACGTAACGTTTAATATTTTATAAATTAAAACGAAAAAACTTAATAACAAAATAAATTTCAAAATTTAAACATATTTAAAATTAATAGAGTATTTTCAAAATTAATTATTAATTATTATTACCTAAAACTATTATAATATAACTTCTATTTTACGTTTCTTTACTTAAATTAATATATAAAAACGCCTTTATAAGAACATATTTAATTATTAAAATAACCAAAGCTAGCACTTAATATTAAATTAAATTAAGCTTTATCTATACGAAAATAAGCATTTAAAAGCCTTTTATGCATTTAACGAATATTAAAAACCTAATTAAAACGTTTTATCGCTAAAGTTCCGACTAACCGTTTCTAATATAGCTAAAGTCACGAGCAATAACGACCTAAACTCTAAATCCAACTCTATGTTATTTTAATCGAAGAAAGAAAAGGTCTTATTTATGACATTTATCTCTATAACAAACTATGCTTATTCGATGTCCACTCGACGCTGTTCTTTTCTAACAATTTTATTTTTTAAATTTATTTGATTTATATTTTTGTTTTAATAGCGTAAAATCCATTTCTTTAAAAACTATTTTATTATAATTTAAAACTTTGTAATATATTAATAAATTGTTTTTTTAATAACCGTTTAATATGTTAATACAAGATTTTCTATTTTGTATTATTCTCTTTAAAACTTACTATATATCTTTCTAATCTTTTGCTAAAAAATCTATATTTAATACGCTCTAAAAAAAATATATTAATAACGAATAAAACTACTATGACTAGAAATATTGACTACTAAAAAAGAATTAAAATTTTAATACGAATATGGTTTTATTAAAATATAATTTAAAATCCAAATCTTTTAATAAATTCTATACGATTATTATAACATTTATATTAATTTAAGCGAAATCCTTTTCCCGTTTTTAGGCACGACTTATTATTATAAAGTTAATTAAAAAAGTTTAAAAAAAGTCTTTTTAAAAAAGCCGTCTATTGTTTTTACTTTTAAAAGAATAACTTTGGAAGAAAAGAAAAAATATTGGAAGAATAAAACTTTTAGTTTTAAGAAAACGTTAATAAAAGTTAATACAAATACGCAACGGCGAAATTCCGGCCTAAAGCTGTTAACTCTTTTAAATAAGCTAAAAAGTTTAAACAATTTAAGAGAATTATATAAATTATAAAATTTATTATATAGTTATTTTTTTTAAAAAAAGAAAAACTATATATATATAATCAATTTTACTTATAAATAATTAGTTGCTTAATTCGGTTTCTTAATTATCAATATAGGCCTTTACTTAATGGTGTTATTTTTTAATTAAGAGAAAAGTTCGTATATCACTATAATGAACAAATATATAAATTATTTTTCACCCTATTATTAGCTGCAAATAAAAACGATTTTCGAATACTGCTTATATCTCTAGCTAGTTATATAACAGGTTCGTTATGTAAATGTTAAAAAGTTTTTTTCTTACTTTTAAAATATTAAAACTAATATTTTAAACGTTTTAAAAGTATTTAAAAGTAATATTATTTGATCACCTGTTTTTATTTATTACAGTTAGCGTTCGTAATTGATAGGTAAGTAAATAACCATGGTTTATATAAATATTAATATTTAATTATATTTAATAAATATATTAATTTGCTTAGTTCTTTTATGCGTAGAAAAAGTTTAAATATGTTTTAATTACTTCGTATTTCGTATTAAATCTAATTAAACTTTTATTCATTTTTAGTGTTGTTTGTTAAATACAACAGAATTCTGTAAACTTAACAATATGTAATAAATATATTAATATACAATATAAAAAGGGTATATATAAAAGTAAGCTATCTACTTTATAGCATATTGAAAATAGGAAATCCAAAAAATATAATAATAAAAGAGTAAATTAAATTAAATTAATTAATTCTCTTTTATTGAACATATTTATAAACTTTTTATACGTATGTTTATTATGTCTAAGTTTATTAAAAATGTTATATTTTCACTTCTTTGTTTTAATTTTTTTCGATAATGTTTTCAGTTCTTGTTTGATATTTTTTTGCCGTTGTTCTTATATAAGTAAGTCTTTTTTAACAAGAATATGTTTTAACGTTTACTTATAACGTAAATAATTTGGTATATTTAAGCTTTGTTTTATAAAACCTTCTTTGTCGTAAAAAAGTAATAAATATAATCTTTTTAAAGAATATTTTAATATTTTATAAAGATCTTTAGTCGTTTTTATAAAGAAAAAACAAATAGAATTGGCGAATATTAACGAAAGAACAATTAGCGTAGATATAATTAAGTATATAGTATTGAAATTAAGTAAAATACTATAACATTACGAATTAAGATCTGACAATATTAGACGTCACAGTTATTTTGAACCGATTATAAAAGTTAATAAAAAATATGTTTTATAATAAATATATAATACTATTAATAAAAAAAGGGTTAATTGTTCGAAGATATATAATTATATCTGGGGAAATAATAAATATATTATATAATTTCATTAGTGTACAGTCTAATCATTATGATTAATGTCGAGGTTTTAATTTAATAATGATACTAATATTTAATATTGTAAATTAAAGTAATATTTTTGAAAAATGTTATAAATAAATTTCGATTTCGATTTGACGAATGGATAATGTATATAACCACAATATATTTTCGACTTTTTATTACATTTATTTACGTTTTTATTTTTCGGTACTTATAATTGTTTTATAGATTATTTTAAAAACTTGTATTCACATCTATTTTATTAAAACGTTGTATATATTTTCTTTATGATATTATATTTTATGATTATAATTCTAGTAAATTAATATCATTTGTGAAATCTTTCTACACCTTATAATAGTATATTTTATTTATTTGTTTTTAAATTTAAATATAATATAAGTCTTTTTATAAAGTATAAAGATATTCGATATTTCATTAATTTTAGCGCATACTATAATTCGTGAAGTAATAAATTTGCCATATTGTTAATATAGTAAATTGGCAATAAAAAGCTCTTATTTAATTAAGTCGAATATACGTTTAATAAAAAGTTTATTTTAAGTTATATTTAATTTTTATAAAAAAGAAATAATATTAGTTCAAACCTGTTCGCCAACATATTGCGGTTTTATAGAAAAAAAACTATATATAATAAATAAAATCAAATATTATATAATTAGATTCCGCTTACTCTTTTTAACTTAAAGGATTAGGTATATTTTAAATAAGTTTAAACTCAATTTTATATTATAATCATTAAAAAGATAAATAATTAAAGTAGTATAGCAAAATCTATTAAAAGAGTAAGTAGCTTATTTTTATATATAGCTTACTTTTATGATACGTTATTAATAATTATAAAATTCATATTACTAATGAAAGTCAAATAGAAATTAAACTATTTCATTAACGTTTCTTCTACAACCATTACTTATATCTTATATCTATTATATATTACCATATGTTCTATACTTTTGATAATAAAAGTTATTTTCCACGGCTTTATTTCGACAGCTTTACAAATTTCTAACGAAATAAATTAAACTTATACGCTTATTTCGGCTTTTTTTAGACTTGCATGTAAGATTTATTTTAGTTCATCGATATGCGTTATAATATTTTATTCGACATTTAAAACTTGATTTGATTATACAGAACACAATGTTTTTAAATTGCTTTTAAACTTAAAATTTATACCCTCTATATCTTATATTTCTACAATTAAAATATTTAACTCAATGTTCATAAAAATTAAAACAATGAAATGATATATTATAACTTGAACCTTAATTAAATTACTAATTATAAACTTTTCGATTAAATTAATAAATATAATTGTTACTATCTATATACAATATCTTTCTTAAATCTTTCTCTTTATTAATCTTTTCTGTAATAAAGTTAAAATATAATAGTTTACGCCTATTAATACTTTTAACAAAAACAAGTTGCTGTTATTTCGCTGTTTTTAAAACGTTTTAATAACGATTTACTAAATTTATACCGTTATTAATTTGCTATAATTTAACCTTTTTTTGCAATAGAATGTTTTTTATTATAATTCTTTTCAACCTAATACTAATTATAGGTTTGGATTTACAAAAAAAAGGATTTTGTACAATATAAATTAACAAAAATTTATTTACTTATTATTACAAAAATATAAATTATTTCTTATATTGTTTCTTAAAAACCTAAAGTTTATATAATATATCTTAATAAAGACTTATTATTACTTTATTTTTACATTCTTTAGTAATGTTAATAATTAAACATAAAACAATATAATCGCAAAACCTCTATATTAAAAATCTTAAAACAATATCTAACTTATTAAGTCGAGAAAAAAATATTTTATTTTCAATTCTTTTTTAGAGTATTAAACATAAACCTTTATTTAATATTCTTTTTTGTAATTATGGTATCTCTGATACTATTTAAATAATTATAATGCGAAAATGTATCGTTTTATATAAACTTTTATACTAAAATAGTATTTGTGTTTTAAAAGTTTATTTTATATTGTGTACCGTTGTTTGTTAATCCAGATATTTATTGAAATAATTCCGTGTATTATTTAATTCGTTATTAGATAGTGTTTAAATTTAATTGGTATTCAAGCCTATAATATTTTGTATTTTAAATTTCGTAACTTAACAGTTATATCTCGTTTATCTTTTAATTGTTCTATTAATATTAATTAAAACTTACTCGCTATAGATATATAGAAAGAAAATTAATATTCTAAACGCCGTAGTCTCTTACTTATTATACCTTTATCGCAAACCTTGTCGCTCATTTTTGTATCACAATTACTCGTTTATTTATTAAGTTTTTATCGATATTTCTTTCAACTAATTACTTAAGTTTCTATTCCAATTTACAAATATTATTTTTATTAATTATCGTAGTATTTCTTATAATAGAAATAAAATAGTAATAAAATATTAAAAATTCTATGTTAAGCTAAGATAAGTTTTAAATAATTATAAAATAAATCTTAAAAAACATTTTTAATTTACTTTTATTTACAGTATTATATTAACCGCTAAACCATTATTTATAATATTTGATAAATCGACGACTAGTTTGTTATTAAACGCAACTTTATAAAAGTTATATTCTTTTAGTTCGCTAATTTTCTTAATTTAAATTTAGGAGTATCGGCTCTAATTATAATTTAAAAAGAATTAAAAAAATACATTCGTGCATTTTTGGTAATTCTTATTTAACACCTATATAAATATAGTACTTCTGAGATTTAATTAACTTACTAATACGCTGCTTTTTATTTAAAATTCCTTTATAAAAAGAGGTATTTTAATTTACTAAAAACAGTAATATCTAAGATATAAACGAAGAAGGTCTAAATTAGCTCCAGTAATTTGTAAATACGTTTATATTTTTAATCTACTTTTATTTACTATTTTAAAGTATTAAAATTAACTAATTAAATTATATATTTCTATTACGCTCTAGTATACTCTGAATTAAAGTTATATAATAAGATATGATTTAGCGCTTTTTTTTGAAAAAAAAACAATTTCTTTTATTATTATAGATAATTTTAATTCGATAAGTGTAATACTTTTTATAAGCGTTATATATAAGTTGATATATATATATTTTCTTTTTTTTATATTATATTTTCAAAATTACTACTAATATAACTAAAATTACATCTGAAAAATACGTAACTACAACTTCTTTAAAGTTAAGACAGTATAATTATCTATTACGTTATTGTATATCTGGTTTCTGTCGCAGTTTTAAGTGATATCTAGTAGTTATAAAGAATAGAATAAGGCGATTAGTGCTTAAGCTAACAGCGTTCCACTTTTGATAGTGTAATGGCTAGATTTTTGTTTTTCTATACTATAACAGTTTTCTCAATATATAAAGTTTTTACGATTTTAACATATTACTTGGTTTAAATATCTATATATATATCTAATAATTTAGTTATCGCAAGGCTTTAACGTATTATATTATATTTCTACATGTATTATTGTGCCGAATCTTCTTTTTAAATATTTTAATTATTTAACTTAACAAGTGTGAATTTTGGTGTTTATTATATAAAACTGTTTATATATAATTAGAATAAATGTACTTATTAATATTAAGAATCAAAGATCGAAGTTTAATTATACGATACTTAATTTTATTTATATAAATACTTTTTTTAGAATAAATCTTTGGCATTAGTCAAAATGTCGACGGTTTCCGCTCGCTTAATAGCTTTATAAAATTTACTTACCATAAATGAGACGAGTTCGTTATAGATTGTACCAAGACGAATTATCGGTATTACATATCCGAAATTTTGCAATATCGTATTTTGATTAATGATAACTTAAAAACTATAAAACGATCGAGATTAGAATTTCTAGCTCTTTTACTAGCTAATATTTAATACTTTTAGCCTTAAAACTTGCAAAAGTTTGCAAAGTTTTTTATGCACACTTAAGGTTTATCTTTAAAGTTTACTTTAACGGTTTACGTTTAAAGTTTATCCTTATGATTTATTATTTAAAACTTAATTTTTTGACTTCGTCGAACTGTAACGTCAACGGATATAAGGTTTATTATAGTCGACGTTTATCGGCAATTGTTAATTAGCTTTAATATAAAGTTTTATAAGATTAACGTATAATTTATTTTCAACGTAACATCTATAAATTCATTAATATATTCGAAAATATTTAGTAAAAGATTTATAGCGCATATAATTTTATATAATGTTTTTCTATACATTTAATTTAATTTCATCATTTAAACGTAAATCTAAATTCATCTTTTATTTACTTAAATATTTTTTTATTTATTATTATCGATATATTTATAAATTTATTTAAATTAATATTGTTTTAAATTGTTGAATAATAAATTAAATAAAACATTTAATATACCAATGCTGTTTAATAGTTTTAATACGTTAAAATTATAATAAATATAATATATATGCTCAGTGTTGAATTACCCATTAAAATTGTTTAAACATTTATATTTACTTAAAAAGCAGTGTAAATATTAAAGCTAAAAAGTAATATAAAATACCTAAATTATAAGCTCGTAAAAATAAATATAATAGTAATATAATATTTTAATAAAACATTTATTTCTTAATATTTAAATAATAATCATTAAATATTAAATAAATTAAGTCGGCAATTACGTATATAAGTTTTCTAAGCCCATATTAATCGAGAAAAAACGTGTTTACAGAGACCTAGCAATCGGCTTTAAAGTAAGACTATAGAACTAAGGTATACTTTATCTTAACTGTAATAACTATTAATTACTTGTCGTATAAATCAATATTAAGCATAATATTTATTGTGTAAATTATATCGTATAATAAGGTCTTATATATTTAGCTTAACTAGAAATATATAAGTTAAATTTAAACGCGTTTTATTTTAAGTCAATTTAATTTAATATAATTTAATTTATATTTAATACTTTAACAATATATTTAAATATATATAAACCTTTTGAAAGGAATTTTATATTTAATTAACAGGAGCATTATTATTTAATATAATTCGAAGATATTATATAAATAAAATAATTATTAGTATATATATATATCTTATCTTATTAATTCTATTCTTTCAGCGCATTTTATCTTTGTATTTTACATTATTATTATTGATTTTATAATTGTTATAGTACTATCAAAACGGCTTTTTTAAGCCGCTGTTTTGCTATATATACGCAAGCACTATGCGCTTACTAGATAAAGTCTTTCTTTCTTCTTTATATAATAATAAAATATTTCGCAGAATCTAGAAGTCGGAAAGCGCTGTGACAATAACGAACGTTTAATATAATATTAATATAAATATATTACAAACACCTTTTGCTCGTTTTCATACCATGGTTAAAATTATTATAACGGTTAATAAAAGTAAATTCGAATTTGTAACAATTAAATATATATTTTTCCACTTTGATATTTTCTTCGAATTTAAAAGCTTTTAATTGTTTTCATTATGAATTATTTTCTTATTTTTTCTCTTTTTATTCGATATTTTTCTTTATTTATAAAAACAATGAAAATTATCCGTAGACTGTTAAAACGAAGATAATTTTTCAAAACAAAAAAATAAATTAAAATAGCTTATTAATAAAAGTAATTAAAATTTTTCATATAATATTATTTACAAATTTCTAATTTAGGCGAAAGGTTTTATATATTTTAATAAATTTCGAAAAACTAAAAATAAATACTTTTTTAAAAGAGATATTTATAAGAAAAAGAAATAATGATGAAAAATCGCAGTTGATAACGGTTCTATATAATTATTGCAAAGAGGATTAAAACGTAAAAACTAAAATTTAATTTTAATAATATATTTAAATATAAAATATGTATTTATAAAGAAATTGCAAATATTACGTAAATATTTTATAAATTTTTAAAAACTTGATATATTATACCTTAGGAAATGAAATTTATCATTATAAAATATGAGAATGTATCTAATAAGGTATTATATTTAGCAGGTTTTTATATTACGTTATATAATAAAGTTATTTTATAATTAATTCAAATTTTCTTAAAATATTATTTAACCAATAATTAATATGGTATATTTATATGTATATATATATATATATATATAATTTAAACGTTACTAACGTAAGTATATAAATATTATGACCTAATGGTTTTGGCTTCCTTACAAACGGTCGGGGCTACAAGAAAAGCTAAATCCGACCCAAGCTAAGACATCACGTAACTGGCTCAAAGGTTTCAAGATGCCAAGCACTTTGAGCCTCTTGAGCCAGCAGGAGAACTCAAAGAGCTCAAAGAGCTCAAGGGTTTGAACCATTTAAACATCTTAAGCTAAGATAAAGATATATACGTTTATTATTCCCATAAGTATAGATAGCATTAGCTTGTAATAATAATTCGTTATCCAAGACCGCTTTTGGTATTACGAAACGTAACTAAGTTACTTTATTGCTCAGATTTCTACGATACTTCCGCTAATATAAACCGGTACAACTTAGATTTAATAATTAGTTAATTAGCTTAGCTGTTATAATAAAAGTAAAATATTATAATGTTTTTAATTGATAATTATTAGTTTAATTAAGTTTTTAAGCTTTATTAATCGAATTTATTATCAATATTTTTTTAATTATATTAAAATATATATAAGACTTTATTTTAGCTTTATTTCTGTACTAATTTTAAAAGAGTTATACTTTTATAATTATTATTCTTTTTATAAATGTTTAATATTTAAAGTTATTAATTACTTTTTTATAACTAGCATTTTATACATTATTTTATTTTTACAATAGTTATTAAAATTTTGTAAAGTTTAAAAGTAGGATTTTTAGTTGAGCTTTATTTAACTAAGTTTATGAAAAAACAAAAAAACTCCTCTTTGTAATTTGGATTGAAAACTACAAATCAATAAAATAGTAAAAATATAATACATTTTACTCGTAACTTTAAATTCTTTGTGTTCTTTTCTTATTTCAGTTTTATTATTAAAAGTTTACGTACTATAAACTTTTAATACGTATTATATTTACGCAGTTTTAAATATGCCCTATTTTACGACGGATAATATTTCGATAAGCATATTTAGTTTTATTAATATATTTATAGCAAATAATTAATTTGGCTTTAAAAAGACGAGTTGTTAAAACAATAGAATTATTGCTTATAAAACATATATTTAAATAACGAACATAATTTTAATACATTTAATTATAAATTATTATTGAATTCAGGTATAAACCTTGATTAGTTATATTCGCAATCATTACTTGACATGTTTTTATTAAGGTTTATATAAGGTTTTATTCTAGCTCTGTCTATTCAGCTGTTTTTAAAAAGGTGTGTTTTTATAAATAACTTAATCGAACCTAGAAAAGGAAGAAAATAGTACAGTAGTTTAACATATGCAAACGGTATATAAAGGTTAACCAGTTAATAGTTTATAAACTATTGCCGGCTTAAAGATATTAAAACCTTTTAAGCTAAGTTATACTAATATTTAATAGCTAGCACCTTATAGTCTAGCAATTTAATCCTAATCTTAATTAGATATATATATCTATATAAGAGGTTTATAATATAAAATGGCTTAAAATACATCTTAATATAAGATAAATATAAGAAATATTATTAACAATAAGAATATAATAAAATAAATATTTAAAAAATTCAATATTTTAAAATTCTAATCATAAAATTTAACTTTTCAATTTGCATTACTTGGATATATATTATTCGCTTTACTTGTTAAGAAATATAAAATATATTATAATTATATATATTGTTTTATAAAGAAATTTAATAACTTTAATTTCAAATAAATATTATCTATAATATATATAATATACAAAATAGCTTATTAAGTTAATTTAATATTTTAGTAAATCTTTACTTTTAAATATAAAGTTATTGGCATTACGTTTACTTATAATTTAAAATTTATACCCTATTAATAATACTTTGTTTTATACTATATTATTTTACGTTGTTAAAAAAGTTATTTTGAAAAACCTCTTTTAATTTTACTTTTACCTTTAAAAATAATATTTATTTCACTATTATTAGATCACGCACCACATTACTTTATTAGGCATATTTTATTACTGCATAATATTTTAACTTTTTTTATTTTTTTAAATTAATATCTATATTTTAATAATACTTAATTAGGAATATTTATTCAATAAATAAAAACATTTTAACCTGTTTTATAACGAATAAAAAAAGAGTATACTCATGCAATACTAAGTTTGATTTATAAAATCGCTTGTTTTATATTAAATAAATAAGATAATAATAAATATCTTCGAATCGATCTTATCTTTAATTTGTAAAACATTAACACCGAATACAAGTAAATCGATTCCTTTACGAATTATTGGCAGAGATATTGAAGCGTATTTTATTTAGTTTTAACTTACTAAAAATATAATAAAATATACTTATTGTTTAACGCTTTACGATGTATATTAAAAACTAGAAAACGTAGAAACTTTTTAAGTAGTAAAAAAAATTAAAACAAAGAGTTTAATAATTAAAAGGTTGTGCTCGAAAACATAAGAATATTTGGTTAATAATATAATTTCATTCGAAATATATTTATAAAATATAATATTATATTTAGAATTTAAAATTTTATCAAACCGAAGTTTTAAATAAAGTATTAAATAATACTAAGTACAACAGCTAGCTATATTAAGAAATTATATGGTTTATAGATATATATAATAAGAAATTATTAAAATAATTGGAATTATATATATTAAGAAATTTATAAAGACAAATAGAAATTTTACTTATTATTATAAAAGCAGAAATCGTATAAATACTTTAGTTAAAAAAGCAGTTTCAGTTAATTAAAAACTAAGATAAAAACAACAGTAAAATAATTGTCACAGTACTAAGTGACACCTCGTAGGTATTTAGGGCAGAACAAGACGGTCAGTGCTCGAGCTGACAACGTTTCACTTTTAGTGGTGTAATAGCTACGCCCTAGCTCTCGTATCGTAACAATAATAAGCGAATTAATTTTAATTGTTATAAAAACGATTTTTCAATAGAATTTGAAATGTTTTAAATAAATAACAATATTATTATATTATAGATTTTTATATTTATTACTTGTTTTATCTTTTCGACATATTTCTCGTTTTTATTTTATAATTCTAGCATTTTTTTCTATATTAAAATATAATACGGCATTATTATATTATATGTATAAATAAAATTTAGTTGTCTTTTATAATACGTTTTAAATTATTTCAACTATTAATAATGTTAAATCTCTATGTACAAAGAATTAAACTTGGTTTATTTAATTTTCATTATAGGCTTTTGCATTTAAACTATTTTCATTATATATGTATTTATTGTTTTATTATTATTTTTAAAAGTTGAATTTCTTTTCTACTTATAAAAGCAGTTAAAAGACTATAAAATAATAAACGAGAATATTATCAATAAGAAACATTTTATATTTATTGGAGTATTTTCGTGTTATACGAGTTAATAAGTTAATTTATTTAAAATATATAACTTCTATAAAACTTATTGTATTTTAAATAAACATTCAAAAATTTTATATATCTATTAATAAAGAGAAATATTCTTGTATAGAAAAAGTTTGTACAATAACATATACGAATAATAAACCGTATTTATTAACGATGAAATATAAGTATTAATTAAAAGTTAAAACTAAAAAATAAAAAGATGATATTTGTGATAAACTAGGATATAAAATTTCTTTAATCTAAAAATTAGAATTAATTTTCAATAATATATTGTATAATTGTTAATTAATTTAAGTTTGTTAGTAAAATCAGTCAAAAACCTATTTCGTAAAATCGTTTATTTTCTTAGATAATATAGTACGTTAGCGCATTTTTCTAAAAAATTTACAATTTAAATAAAATTATCTTTAAATTTATAACAAAATTAATTGCTGTAAAAATTTTCTATCTAATTAAAAAAATTAGATTTTATATACTTATATTTTTGATTTATTTTACCTATTCTAATTATTTATTTCATAATAATCTTTTGTTTTTAAAAAAAAATACCAAATAAATATAAGTTTAAGTTTTATATTTTTAGGCTAAACTGTATATATCGAAAACTTTTACACGATATAATTTACACGATAAATACTATGGTTAATTTTTTCAAATACGATAACTAATTAATAATATTTATAGTTGTATTATTTAAAATAAAAATTTATATTTTTATATAAAATAATGCTAATTATGCCTAAAAATTCACAGCTTAATATTGCGCTTTTTTGAGTTTTATTATTTTTGTAAATACTTTATTTACTAAGTTAGCAAGGTACTTAAAATTACCATTTTGCACGATTTTAGCCGCAGCTTATCTCAGCTAGTTTCGAACTCTTTGGCTTGTTGTTAATATATTGATATATTTTTGAAACTAATTAAATATTATATATTTATAATATACTAAAAAGATATAAGTTCTAATCACGCTAATACGAAAGCTTATTTTAAATAACTATCTTTAAATTAATAATTTTCTTCTTAAATTTTATCTTATTATAAAAAATTTGTTTTATAACTTTATAAGTTTTTATTAATAAATTATTTAAATTATCTATTAAATATATATTAACATAGTTATAACTGTTTATAAAAGTATTGTATAAAATATATGTAAAATATATTTAAATTTAAGCTGTATTTATTAAATTAAATTAAATATGCTAAAAACTTTTATATACTATATAATTTGTACAATAAATGTTATATCTAATATTTTCGAATATAATAATTTCTTTCTAATATTTACGGTTAAAATACATTATACTTTAATTTATAAAATGTTATTTTAAAGCTAATTATTGAGTTTTTATAAATACGTTGTTTTTTTTAAATTGATATCGGCTTGAAAGACTTATATGCGTAATGTTACGATATAGAAAAACAAGAGTCTAGCTATTACACTTCTAAAAGTGGAACGTTGTCAGCTCGAGCACTGACCGCCTTGTTCTGCTCTATATACCTACTAGGTGCTACTTGAGACTGTGATAAAATATATAATATTATTCGCTTTTATTTAATAACATTTTTATTTATATATATATAGGCTCTTTTCGTAATAATTACAAATTTGTTTATTAAAAAATAAAATTTGTTTTTAATTTTTATTAACTATTATAAATTTTTGATTTAAAAATTTATATATATATTTTAGCAGCGTTTTTAACATTATATATAATATAGTTTTTTCTATTTTCTAGTGTTTTTATCAATATTTAATTAATAACTTTTTAAGCAAGATTTTCGAAAATTTCTAAAAAAATTACGGAAAGTGAAACCAAAATTACAACTGTTATTAAGGCTTATTTTCGCTGTTTGTGTGTTTTTGTAGATCCGCTCTCGCGATATACTTAAAGATACAAATTTTTGCGAAGCCCTAGCCACAGCTGCGCCGCAGACGCAGCCACAACTGCAAAAATAGAGTCTGACTCTAGTGAAGCAAGCCGCAGCTGAGCCGCAGCTGCGCCGCAGGCAAAGCCATAACCGCCAAAATAAGGGCTGATTTTGATGAGGTAAGGGGGATTCGCTCTAATAGCCCCCACAAAAGCCCCGGACCTTTTGCTAGCGTTAATCTTGTCATTATGGGATCTGATTAAAAGGTGTTATGACAGCAGTGGGAAAAAGCAGGGTATTTCATGATGTTACTCTGTATACTAATTATAGGGATATTGACATTCCAGCCAATTCCAGCTTTTCGTCGGCCTGGTGGAGAAACTACCTGCACACGTGTAAATACCCCTGAGTGCAGTCTTAGCGTGGAGTTACCCGCCATAGTTTTAACTATTCTGGTACCGAATTGCTAATATCGCCTTTCTTTTGCCGGAAATTACTACCGCTCTTATTAATAAAGTGGGATTGAGTTCGTAGTCAAGACTCCTTGGCGCCTGGCATGTCGAGTTCCGCAGAAGGGCAGCCCAAAGGAGCCAACCAGAGTCCGCACATACTCAAGCTTCTACACTATTCGGGGTAATTTCTATTAGTATCCTCCACCGGGTCCACCGTCCAATCTAGCAACGTCATGGCTTAGCTAGCCAGCGGCTGGTGGAAAATGCTTTTTATATTTCCGGTACTCTCAAGTTTTTATTTGTATTTAAAGAGGCTTAGCTACCGTGACTTTCTTATAGGACCTTTAAAGGTCAACCACCAGTAATGCATCTTCCATCCGTTACATACTTCAGTGTGTGATGTCCGGCTCTCATACCCACCCTTAAGGCAAATGACTAATAATACGATCTCGAAGCAAGAAAGGCGAATGTATATTCCCCGCAAACTCTATAGGAATATAAATTTCATACCTTAGATCGCAGAAACTGGGGGTGTGGAGGGAGTTAATAGAAATTACTCCAACTTCCAGACACTACAGTTTGCCCGTGTTGGGTGAGATCACCAGGCACTAAAATCCATGTAAAATAGTAGAGACCCTTACATATAGAGAAATCACGGCCGAACGATAGTAATTTTATATTCATATTCCTAATCGCGAAGCAAGTTGATGGGATGACTGGTTACAAATGTTCTGATGCTTGATAGTAAATTTCCCCAATGCATTCATTATACCCCTTTGCTTTGCGAAATCATGCTTGAGAGGATGGAGAGCGCTCCAGCGGCGAGAGAGGCTTCATCCGTGTGGAATCCGTTTCAAGCGTTCCCACTTGTTTAACTGTGTGCTTAGCTTCTCGTGCCTCCACGAGACCGAATTGTTATGGAATGAGCTACGGGTACTAAGCTTCCCAGCATGAGAATGGTCTTCTCGATGATGATTCGAAGAAGAATAAAATCATGCAATGAGTTGCGTAGTAGGAAGAGAAAGAAATGTCCTCACTTGCCCCATAGTTGTGCAAGTCTTGGGTGTTTCATTAATATGGATTCGATCCTAACATATGGGGTTTGCCCCTTCGTGCATCCCAATTCGTGCCCAAGATAGTCGTCTGACTCTGGCAACATTTCTACCAATCAAGACGCCGTCTAGCCGGACTGACCGGCCTGTGTGAGTCCCCAAATCGAACCCTTGCGAGGAATAACGGGGGCTCCGTATGGCCGGACACGTGCCGGACTTGTCCCCGATTTGGAGACGGGTTTCGAACTCACAAGTCTATGGAAGCTAGTTACGTAACCGGGATATGTTAGCACTAGCTGTTTGAGACTTCTTCACATTGCCACACCATCGTAGTAGGGTTCGCAAGGGGTACGCGATGGGTACCCTTTACTACCCACAACGTAAGTTTAATACGTCATAAAATCTAAACACTTCCGGTTACCTGGATATAAACGGTATAAATGTAATTCCGTACTGTTTACACTGTACAGGCCTTTAATGCTTATTTATGATTGAAAATATTAACCGTGGGTCCTGGTGGGTATGTAGGTGGGTGGTTAGTGCACACCCTACGTCAGATCGGCGCGCCCGAAATCTTTGCTCCGCGCCGGCAGTTCAGGGATACTTAGGGGCAACGATATAGATCAATCGTGGATTACAACAAGCCGGGCACTAGATTGGAGACAACTCGAGAGCCCTTGCTTCAAGTGCACTTCTTGCAACCAGACATTCCATGAATTGATTTTCATTATCACATTCACGCGAGTGCCAAGTTGCTTTCCTCTCACGGTCGTCCTTGAATCTGTTCCGGCTTGAGAACGACTCAATGTCGTCGAAAACCGCCATCATGGTCACCCCAGCGGGTGTAGGCGTTTCCCTCCTCTATGTCACGGTCGTGATGCTGGTCTTGAGTTGGGTCGTCTTCACTGCACGCACAGGGATACGGATGGTGAGTAGCATCTAGTGGGGCATTGTTACTCTTCTCTGTCTTAGGAGGCTATTTCTCTGTTGGAGGGGAGTCTGCAGTCTCGAGACACGATGAAGAGCACCCAAGAACTCGCCAGCTGGTCCACGATGAGTATTTGCTGACTCTGGATGATGCAGTGGATCAAAGCTTTCGGTGTGGATGACTGGCTCATGGGAGCCGGCCTTGTAGGGTCCGAGCAGCTTCCTCTGAAGCAATGACCACTGACATGGAGACATTACAGATTCTCTACTCGATCACAGCCGCTCTAGTGATTGTTTGCTGTTTTTACGGCGCTGGGCAGCATTCGAATGCGCTTACAAAACCGGCTATAATGCAAGGAACAAAGGTAAGTCCTCTGCCCATTGAAGTCAGTAGGGAGTTGACATTGGTAATAGCTGTTCTTCATCGCCGAGTTCTTCTACGCGTCTTCCACGGTGCCTATAAAGTGCAGTATCTGCGCGACCCTTCTCCGTATAGCTGATGCACGTCGCCGTTTCGTGTGGACCCTTTGGGGCCTCATGGTTTTGGTTGCCGTTGCTGCTGTGATATTTATTGTTACCATAGCCAACATCTGTCATCCGATCAGTACATTATGGGGTGAAGCCACGGGCACCTGCAACCCCAGCTTGAATAGCAGCGTCGGCTTCTTCTTTTCTGCTATTGCTATCGCCACTGACTGGACCCTCGCCATTCTCCCCGCAGCTTTGCTGTGGAATGTCCAAATGAAAAGAAGGGTCAAGCTCTCAGTTGCCTTGATTCTTGCCCTTGCTGCATTGTACACATCCTTGAAAGGGCATTGATATATCCCGTAACATTGTGACTGACTCTCTCCCAGTGCAAGCTGTGCCACGATTATCCGACTCCGCTACCTTACTTTATACGACGACCAGGCAGAATTTATGTTTGGCATCGGCGCGATTGGCTTGTGGTCTGTCATAGAGGAAGGCATCGGAATTATCGCCGGCTCGATGCCCGCCCTTGGGCCTCTCCTCAGTTGCTCGTCACGTCGCAGGACTGCCGCCAGCGGCTCTGACCAGCCCTCCGCCGGTACGCCTTTCCACTCGCTATCGAATCAAGGGCATGACAGCCACAGGAAGCGCCGTAGAGATGATGTCAAGCTGGCCACTTTCGATTCCACAACGCTAAGCGAAGCCCCCCACAATCGCAATGAGTCACACACGTCCGATACCGATGGCGACAGCCAGAAACACATTCTGAAGGAAACACAAGTTACTGTGACTGCGGAGGATTATAATGCGGCTGACGACTGGGCAAGGCAGCGGGTACTTGGGTGGGAGAAGCGCAACTATTAGTACGTGATGGAATGGTGGTACTCTACTGAGTTCTCGCGGCCGTGATGCTGCGACCCCGAATGAGCATCCCGCACAAACGAAAGTAAGCGTTTCCTCAACTTATTTTGTAAGTATATGAATCACGGAACCAATTTACTCAAGAACAAAGGGTCACTTGCATAGCACCACTCCCAGGACCTGGAACGGTTAGAATAGCCATAAGGGCAGTCCTCAGCTTATGTTTCTGCGTGATCGGATTTAGGTTAGCTTGCCCACTTTTCAATTCTCTGATGCCCTAGGCTACATGTTGACAAACTGACGTTGCAAGTGTGGGACCACTTGACGTTCACTGCGTTGCATGAACGGGATCTGATTCTTGTTTTTACGCATGGTACTTAAGGTTTTCAAGTTGATGTGTAGCAGGTCGACGGTTAGCTAGGGATTTTTAAACCTTCGAGGGCTTGCAAGTCGACGGGCAGCCAAGTCGACGGTTAGCTGGATGTCCTTGGACCCGGGGGAAAAGGGGGGAGGGGAGGGAAGCCCCGCCACCGGACAGGCCTCGCAAGCCGTTATCCATAAAGGAGGGGTTGTCATTAACCTGGACCGTCGACCTGGACTGTCAAGTTTAAAACGAGCGGCTCCCCGTGGTGGGAAGGTAGGGGGAGCCGCGTGCGGTGGTAATTATTTTGCAATAGTTAAGCTCGTTAACCGTCAACTTGGCTACTGTCTGTCTGTCGATCTGGCCAGCTGTCGACTTTGAATTGGCACTTTATAACGAGGGCATGTATTATGCTTGCCACGTGCACGACAGCTTTACATTTAATACGTAAGCCATAATTCACTATGGCTTACGTATTACACAACCATTTACCTGCGGCCTTACAACAGCCTTACGGGCGATACTTCGAGTTATAAACCTACTAATTGTGGACCCATGCAAAGTATAACAGCTTTAAACTGTAAGCCCTTACAAGCGTTGCGATTCAGACTCTGAGAGACTAGGAAGAAAGGGAAAAAAAAAAAAAAAAAAAAAAAAGCGGGGGGATCATTCGCTTATGTAAACATACGGCATGATAAAAATGTGGTCACGGAGAGGCTTGAACTCTCGACTTTCGCATCACTCGATAATTCGAAGACCGAATTATTAGTACGACACTCTGACCAACTGAGTTACGCGACCATTTCCAAATTCGGGAATTGGACAAACGGTCCAATGGCTGTGCGGGAAAAGGCGACTAATACATTTTAAGTGCTCAGCCGACTGGACCGTGATGAGTCGATGCTGCGAGCAGGGATAAATTCGACCAATCGGCAAGGTGTCGCTCACTTGACGAGAACATCATCACCTTCCGGCCTTGTGTCGAGCTTCTACTCCCCAAAAGTCTTGTTGCCAGATATTTGGAAACCTGTTTAGAGCACTGTTGCTCTCAGTTTCGACTAGCCCATAATAATCGCAAGTGTTAGTTCCTTGTATTTGACTCGAGGACCTAAGCCAGTCGCCGGCTGAGGAATTAGACCTGGGGGCATTACGGGAGGGATCATCCACGGGCGAGGTAGTGAAAGACGACGACGTGCTTGCTGATCGTGTAGTTTTCTTAGCCATTTGAGAAATCTGGTAACAGAATCGACATGGTGGATTCATTGCGAGGTCACTGAAAGAAGATAGAGTACCATATAGTAAAGAATGGTGATGAAGTTTCCCTACTATGATTATCACTGGTCTTGCCAATTCTCGCAAGCTAGAAAATCGCCCAAGCCGGGTAATCAGGAGTCATGGACGATCTCAGCCGAATATACAAGATTCCCGGTGTATGCTGTCTCGTTTCCTACCTATTGCCTGCTAGACTACTTAGGTCACCCGCCGCACAGTCGTCGTCATCGACGCTTGGTGGAGGAAAACCCTCCCTTTCCCCCTTCACGAATCCCTCTGCCTTCCAGCCCTGTGCAGACTGTAGCCCCACAACAACATCAACAGCAACAACAGCAGCAGCCCCAATCTTTGCCGTCAACCCCATACCGTCTCCGCATAATCCGCGCCCCCTTTATTTCTCTCATCGATGAACCGAGGATTATCCGGGCACTCCAGTTTCAGCTCACATACATGTATAGGTTGGCAACATCGTCATCGATTAGATTTGGAACACAGTCCTGCATTTACCGCACCGTGCCGTGTACCTCCCATCCGCGATCAGACATACAGCGAAAACTGATTATTCCGCGGTTTGTCTCGTTCCTCTCTGGTATGAATTAGGTATATAACATGTATTCATATGCCGTTGGTTCGGGGTAGCCCTGTATTTTGGTGTATAGTTTTCCGTCTTGCGCACACTGTATCGCATCCTATGCGTCTATATCTTTGTCACGGGGGAGTGAGTCGTGTTGTGCGCAAGCGTCGTCTCTTGATCCAGTTTCTTAGGGCTTCCTGTTCTCGCACCGTCTCTGGGAGAGTGAGTCTAGGAATCTGGGACGTCCCCCTATAATACCTTAGTTACGACCACTAACTCCGACTTCGATGACGGTAGTCCGAGTCCGATACCCATCAGCAGGCGGTACGGTACGCCCGGACGGCGCTGGCGCCTGTCCGTCTTTCAAAAAATTAAACCGTCGTAGGCATTGCTCCTAGTAGCGGTCCGGAAAGGGGTCCAGCAAACAAAACACACCGCACCGAGATACAGGCCCCCCTTCAGCAGATAGCTGAGTAAGCTTAGATGGGCCCACATATGATGACAAATTTGCCTCCATTCCCACTCTCTGCGCAGCGCAACCCGCCCGCCGGGGCCTCTCTACCGTAAGCAGCGGCCAGGTAGAGTTCATT
This sequence comes from Monosporascus cannonballus, assembly GCA_004154925.1. Classification (NCBI taxonomy): domain Eukaryota; kingdom Fungi; phylum Ascomycota; class Sordariomycetes; order Xylariales; genus Monosporascus; species Monosporascus cannonballus. The sequence continues at coordinate 246,902 of QJNS01000087.1, forward strand.
CAATCCCTTACGCTCAAGGAAGGAAGGAAGGAAGGAAAGGGAGAGTAACTAGAGCTGCCTTACTCACGCCAGTCGTCTGTCTCCGTTAACCCGGGTGTGCCTCGGGGATTGATTGATAATGTGCACACGAAAGATGCCTGACTGACTGTCTTCTGCTTCACTGGCATCAAGCTGAGGTCTCATCGCCCCGTACGTAGTCTCTCACTAGCCGGATATCAGGTACCTTCCCCTTTATCTGCAACCCTCTCCCCTATTTCGTTCACAGCCATACCCACTCACTCAAGTCACTTGGCAACCGGCCAGCCAGCCAACCAGAAACAATCACGCCGCCTCGGACGCCTACGTACTACTAATTCTACGGGGCGCCACAATAAGGATAACAAACCATACAGGCACGCACGACATGTTAGGGTAGCTGCTAAAACTCCGCTTAAGAGGAGCCGAGCTAGTTCCCTTGTTGAATGCTGTCCTATTCTGTTGTCCCTGTCCTATAAACTATTAAAACCTAGTTCCTAGTCCTGGCACCTTAAACATATGCCATGGATTGATTCCCAAAACAGAACCTAGCCTACCTAACCTAAGACGCCTGCATGACTGGCTGGTCGGCCGCCGGCTTCCAGGCCTGCTTACACATATTTAAAGCAGCCGCACAGCAGCAGCTCGAGCCAGGCAATGAGCCATCCGGAAAATGAAACAATACAAGTCGACACATCATCCGCAACGCCCTATGCCGGTCGCTTTCGTTTGCGTGAACACTCGCGCCTTGCGTGACTATCTGTCACCCTCTGGACGTCGTAGAGATCAGGCTCAGAAAGAAAAATGAACAATTTGCCTCCCCTTGCCTGTTTGAGTGCGCCAGGTGATTTTCTTTTCGCGTGTATGTCCGTCCTGTATGGTATGCAAATGAGCCGTAGGAGATGGTAATGGAGAGAGGGGAAACCCTCAGAGCCGCTGATGGGGTAATATAAACAGCACGCAGTCTAGAAGACGTGATAATTTGCCGACCGCCAGAGTATGATATGCGCAACAGCTGTAGTGACCGCTCGCCTATGAGCAGCGGAATGGGACCAAAAAACACGTAATGGTAAACAGATTTTGCCAGCCAACTCCCCTGTTGTACCGTAGTGTCCCCTAAATAAACCCCGAGCCCTTGCCCGCTCGTAGATGTTCCACGGTTGCGTGCCAATTAGACCAGTTGGTAGATCGTAAAAGTAGAAAAGCGTGGTAGATAGATTCCGTCCGTGCCACGTGAGATTTCTGATCCTGCTTGCCTTTATGTCCGAGGTGGTAATCGCCATTCGCAGTGGATCGGTCGTGTTGGTAACGGCCGTCGGGCACGGACTGCGTACGTCCTGAAGATTGCCAGAAATGAGAGATTGTTGGGAGTATGAATATGCCAAGACGCATATTAGATAGCTCGCAACAGCATCTCCAAAGAGCTGGCAGTCGTCGAAGATTCGGGCATATCTCGCCCTTCGGCTCTCACATCACGTATTCGGTCGCCCCCCGGTCGCATATCGACCATCCATCAGGCACTTCGCACTTCATCGACCGCCCACACCTTCCACCACCCGGGCGGCAGTGGCAGCCGCTCCGTCGTCCTTCCTGCTTGCGGCCGTGGCGATGTTGGCATAGCTCGAACCCCAGACGCCGAGCCCCGACGTCCGCTTCCTGGCCCTTATTGTGCTGTCGCGTTCACCATCCTCGTCCATGCTGAACACGAACTCGCCGTCCTCCTCGCCGATGGGCGTCGTGTACCTCGCGCTCGAGCTGACGGAGCCGCTGCTGAGGTGCCGCTCGCCCGCCCTGCCGTTGGACGGCCTCGGGACCTGCGCGTGAGGTCGCAGTCTCGGCGATTCCCATTCGCCACCGTCGATCCGCGTGCGCTGGAGCTGCTGGGACAAGGTGCTCAGGCCCTCGATGCTGTCAGGCAGGTCTACCTTCTTCGGCCGGCCGATGTCGTCGCTGAGACTCGAGTTGCGTAGGGGGCTCCCGACGTGTCCGAAGGCTCCTGCGCTGGCCGCCATGGCGTGCTTCCTGCTCTCGTGCTCCTCGCAGTGGCGCTGGAAGAGGGGTCCCCAGCGGTTCGGGCTACCCCCCAGCGGGCTGCCGAACTTGGAAGTAGCGTCGGCGTTGGGCGTGCCGGCGCCGCCCGTGCCGATGACGCCCGCGGATGCGCCGTTGCCCCTGTGGCCGCCAACCTCGTCGTCGGCGGCCCTCGATCCGCGCCGCGCCTTCTCGGCCGGAGTCAGCAGGTCTTTCAGGTTGTCGGGAAGGTAGTCCTCCTCCAGGAAGGGGAACTCGGTGTCCTCCCAGTCGCGGTCGATGCCGCCGGTGATGGCTCGGGGTGCGCTGCTGCTCAGCATCTTAGGCTTGGCATAGCGGCTCGAGTGCATCTGGCGCCTGCCATAGTATTCGTCGGACGGCTGCGCGGGCGGCGACGAGGCGGCGACGGTCGAAGACAGGTGGTCGTTACTGCCGAAGGCGGAATGGTGCAGCAGTTTGAGGGCCTCCGAGGTGCGCGAGTCCTTAACAGCGCCCAGAGAGGGCGAGGGCGAGTCGAGCCCGAACTGCGAGGGCACCGAGGAGGGCCACGGCCCCGCGGGATACCGGGCGGCGTTGGAGATGCCGTTCGAGTCGAAGGAGGCCGGCAGTGGTGCGTCGAGGACCGACAGGCCCTTGGCGGCCACCGGTGACAGCCCGAGGCCGAGCCGCGAAGGTTCCTCCTCGCGGGGGGAGCCGTATTGCGAGCTCGTGTGCGAGTACGTGGCATCTATCGTCGGCAGGCCGTTCTCGATGCTCGGCTGGCGGTCGAGCGCGTGGAACGTCTCGCCGGGAGACATGGGATAGCCGTAGTGGCTGCCGCCGCCGTAGTTGCCGTTGCCGTTATCCGCGCGCATAAAGGAATTGGTCAGAGCGCTATTGTTGGGCGCATTATAGGCCGCCGGAGGGTTCACCCGGTTTCCCAGGTGCAGAGGTTGGCCGATCGTGATGCCGTTCTTGCCGTAGTTGATCCGTCTCCCGTCTGCGAGGACGTGGATGTTTGCGCACTTGGGGCCGAATTTGCAATTGCCCTATGGATTCGCGCAGCCGAGGTTAGTCCAGTCTGTCCAAGGCCGGTATGCTCGTACGCCTGCTCCTAGGCGGACGGGTACGGGGGGGGGATGCAACCTATGAGGCACGGCGGGGGAAGGGGACATGAAGATCCGTCTGCGTCGCAACAACACAAAACACAGAACGGAACACTGGGTACGTACCTTGGCGAAATACTTGCATATCGTCTCGGATGCGGCGCTGAGGTCGTGACTGAAAGGACACGCCGAACCGGCTTGACAGGCGCCCTGCCGAAAGAATTTGCATGGCACATGTGACGTGTCTATTAGTTCCGGCGCATTTGGTCAGTAAGTGTCTTGAACTCTTGTAATATCGGGGTTTGCTCAAGTTGTCATCACGTCCCCGACCTCATCCGATTTATTGCCCCAATCGGGCCCTGGTTTAGTTGAGTAGTTGGAGAGTGAGAAATTTGGGGAGGGGAGAGCGAGGGGAGAAAGGCGCTTAGGAAATTGAACACAGCACTTACTCGGTGGACTTCTGGCGTCGTCAAACCGAGGATGCGCCGCGTGTGTAGCAGCAGAGACGGGAGCCATTGCGTTGGGTTGGGGAGGGATATTCAGACTCCCAGATCTCATATGTCGATATTCCGACATGGTGGTGCTGGATTTGGGCACCCTTTTGCTCTTAAGCCTAGTGGTTCGGCTGGAGTTAAGGCTATAATTTCTGCTGCCGCTGCTCGGAGGCGAAAGCAGAGCGGCGGCGGCGACGGCTCGGTGTTGTGGTTGTTGTCCGGTTAGACGGTGAGCAGAGTGTGAGAGGTGAAAATGGGGACGTAAATGCGGCTGGGGAGGGGCTGTCGGTCTGGTAGTTGTAGACAACATTTAGGTCAAAGGGCCCTGTGGTCGTGGGTGCCGATAGAGTGGAGAGGTAAGTAGCGCGTCGCTGAGTACAGCGCAGGTATGTAGAGCTGTTTTACCTGTACCCGTGAGGTGTTGGTACCTCGGTAGCTACAGTAGCTAGCGCTTAGGTACTCCCGGAGCAGGTAGTTAGCGGTGCTAGGTACCTAGGTGAGCACTGGCAACCCCACTATAGTACCTTAAGCGGCCTAATGAGCGATGTCCCCTCCTGCTCCCGTTACTGAATGCCCACCTTATCTCCGTGACCTCTTAGGATGATTCAGGTGGAGACGTTGGATCCGGACTATCTCGACCGGCCTTTGATCCCGTGATAAATACAAGTGTGGGTATGTACCTGAATGCGACGAAGTGGTGGAGATATTCCTGATTTCTGTGTACCTAGGCAGCTCGGGAGGTCCACACGTGTTAATTTTCTCCAACTAACCATCCGAAACCCTAGCCGGATGAGGAAAAAGCGGAAGGCGGAGCTTGCGACAAGACGTGCGTTCGTGAGCGAAGTATGACCGGCAGCCGCCGATGTCGATGCGAGCGCGAGTAAGGCGAGAGGCAGAGCGACTGACCTTCTATCGACGCTTGACAGAAATTGGGGGCCGTGAGTGGTGCTGTTACCAGAGAACTTGAGCACCCGTAATCGGAGTCCACAGCTGAAGTACAGGGTCCCTTCTTTGTGGGGGAGGGGACCAATTTGGGCTAATGAAATACCAAGCCGTCAACGATTCGAGGGGGCTGCCGAACCAACCGCAGCCTTACTGACTGACGCACACGGCGATCTCTGAAGAGCGGCGGGAAGATCTCGAACGAGAGCGAGTCAATCGGAATTGGGATTTCGGGGCCTGCTGCCGTCGAATCAAACGAAGGTGTATGCAGGTCGACGATGTGCTGGTTGGACTATGAAGTCTTGATGGAAGCCTATGAGTGGGGACTATCGGTGGTGTTATGACGAGCGCTGGCCGGCCGCTAATATAGCGGGGCAGGAAGCTAGACCGAAGATGGCAGTAAACGAAAGTCTTAACGCGCAGATGATGTTTGTGTGGTCGAGGCCATGTAAGTTAAAGTTAAATAAACGTGCCTCGAAGCGACTATGTAAAGTGCGACGGAGTGAGGAAACTTAGGTCATTAATAACGACGAGTAATCAGGCCTCCGGTATCGATTACGTAGGAATAGGGCGAGTCGTTTTCTTTAACCGTGACTCGCCGAGTGTTTCGAATCTCCTATTCTGTGTCCGGACTAGGCAGTTAATAAGACGAGGGACATGGTAGCGTGGACATTGAACAGGTGAGAAGCTTCTGAGACAAACCAAAGAATGCCCTGCAACACCGAGGCGACCAGATGGGGGCGAATAACATCAACTCGGTAGAGAGAACTCAACTTCGGTAGAGAGAACTGCGGCAAACACTTACATAATCAAGGAGTTGGTATTAGTAGCCAGGTAACTATGGTTGCCTGCAGCGAAGTGACGGATGACTCTTACTGGCCGCGCGGGTTCGATCCGGTAGGACTATCGAGTGCCTCAAAAAGGGCTATTCATCCCCTCGTTGTTACTCGTCCTCAAACGGAGTTGGATGCTGCCAAGCGGGGAGGCTTCCTTTGCCCAAGGGGTATGTAGAAAAAGAACAAAGAAGGGGGTCGACTCGGATGTGGCGTTCGGTCGGGATGAGCCCGATTAATAAGGCATCCTCGACCTCCGGGCACTCCAGTAAGACGGGAATACGTAGGTTGTTTGGAGGAGGTCTATTAGGTATGGTCAACGGCTTTTGCCCTCTGCGGCTGACGTTTTCTGGAAATACTGCTAACTGACGCTGCTATGAGCAGAACACTGCACTCGAGATTCTAATCTCGATAATGGCTTCCTATGAAGGAAGGGGGAGAGAGGCCGATGATATCAAAAAAAAACCAAGTGGCGATTGGAGGGAGTAAGGCTCCTCCAAAGCCGTATTGCCATCTATTAATGTCAGTTACCTACCTAAAGGTACTTCGTAGTCTTGACCTGACAAGCCTGAGTCAGGGGTGGGTGGAGGTGGGGTCCGCACGCACGTGGGGGTCACCCAAGATCGTCATCCAAGGTCCCTTTCGTTGATCGACAGATGTACTGTAACCACCCCCTGTGTCCCTATGCTGGTATAGCTAGGTATTGTTTGTGCAGGTGTGGCGGGCCGTAGGTATTTATGTTATGTCACGTTTCTCGAGGTGATGTGACGGGTACACTTGACTCGGGGCGCAGGCACGTTTTGTTTGTCTTTGTCCTAGGATAAAGTCGGTAGCACTCTGTTCTCTCTGTCATGATCCCCCCCGGATGAGACATAAACGGGTGCCTGTCAGAATGGGTGCAGCGCCGAGCACGAGTCCTGGCACGATGCTGATGTTGGGCTCTAACCCCGGTGGCGGTGATGTATCGATAATGATGACGGTAACCGGATCGATATCAGAGGTCTAGTATTTTAACCCTCCGGTAGAGTGCGAGATAATTGGTGAAGGCAACGCAGGGATACCTCGGACGGCGGTGTGTTGTTATAGCCCCGTTTCGGATGTTAGGTGTTCGATCTCCGAGCGCACTGGGCATTGGCAAATCGGACGTTTTGCGTGCTGGGTAAGGTGAGAAGGAGTAACACAGGGAACCTGGCGATCCAAGGACGGTTTCTCAATTGGGGGCCCTGGTTATAAGGCGTCCAATAAATACGAGTTGACAATCTTGGCCGTAGTTCGAATGTCGTCGTCAGCCAATGCGAGGCTTTGTTAGCCAATTTAAACAATGTCCAATTTCTGGGAAGCCAAAATCCAGATACGCGTGATTGCTGTGTGCTGTATTGGATGGAATTCCACCACGGACTTGAAGTGCCCCGGATGCTAGATGGGAGTGCTCTACAGATCCCGATAGGCCTGAGGGTTGCGAACCCGCGGGGAAAAGAGGGCTCCTGTCGGCGGGATGAACCGAGCTGAATTACAATAGCCGCCTATGAGGTTTTAAGTCATTCAGTTATCGCGACTAGGGCCATCGGTTGACCGCTTGGTAGGAGATCTAGAACAGAATCCCTTACAGACGCTCGTCTCCGAGGGTAAGTATAGCGCAGTCATCCGGGGAGTTTGTGCTCCGTGAAATCAGAGGTCTCTGTTGGGGGTCGGTGGGATGGAATGCGGAATCTTGAAATGTAGGTACTTTTACGAGGCACGGGGCCGGTTACACGCGGCGCGAGAAAGGCGGAGCCGAATTCCACGCTACTTGGGGCTGATGATGGGGGGGGGGAGAGATAGAGCCAAGAACGAGGTATCAAATTTCGACCTGGCGCACGATGGACTGTTGCGGTTGAGAAGGTCTGCCCTTGAGGAGGGCTAAAGTGTATGGAGAGGGAAAGGCGCGCCGACAGGGGGGGGGGACGAATGTCGTGCGATGCTGCCGGTAAGGGGACAGCAGCCCAAGCTATGGACTGGGAGCTAATATGGATGGGAATTATGCAGCTGGATCGATCTGGTAATGTCAGCTCTCCCAGCGTGCGGCCGGATGAAGCGAGCTTACGTCTACTCTGAGAAGATGGCCCTCGGTCGTCGAGGGTCTATCGAGCTGTCATGGGGCACAATATCAGAAAGGTGGTCAGCGCTAAATCCCAAATATTAGGAAACTTCTGGGATTTAAAGGGAACCAATGGCGCGCTGAGCCGGCAGCGGCGGTAGTTTCTGACCGTCATCACTTATGTCACTGGGCTGCAACTTATCAGGTAAAAGTAGATGCGCTTGATAGGTTGCACGCCCGTCGTTGCACACGCTTGTTGCACGGCGGTGGTATATTTGTCTGACTCCGGAGGTGACGATACACTGAGATAACGCACTGAGACGGGCCACGGGACCTTGGATTACGAGGTCGCCTCTTGCTTCCCTCCTCCACGCCTTGGAACATCTGCCCAAGTGAGCTGCTGAAGAATGGCGGAGATTAGTTCGGCTTTGAGCGTCTCCCAGCGCCCGGTGGACAACATGGAAAGGCGCAAAGCCGTGGAGGTAAGTCAAATAACAAACGCCAATTGGCAGGCTTTAGAGCCGTGGCTAGTGACCTCTCTCGTACTCCGAGCAGCTGGTCCGCCCGACAACGACATGTGTACCAAGAATGTGTAGATTCAGGCCTATCCTCCTAAACCCAGAGAGACGCCGGTTTCTATTCCCTATGAGGCTCCTAGGGCCAAAGCACCGAGGGGCGATGGGCGTTATTCCGAATGCAAGTAGCCAGACTGAAACGTCATGGCAGTTTGACTTGACGAAGAGGATGCCATAACGGCCTGTCAAGCAGGTTGCCGAAGGCAGCTTGCAGCTTTTGGGAAAGGTGGAGATGTGTGTGTCTCTGTGAGGGAGCTAACCGATCGGATCCCAAAGAGATACGGAGGTATGTATCTTCGATACGAGCACTGAAACGGCAGTCCCGGCGGTAATGTAGTGGACCGACAAAAAAAAAAGGTCAGTGTGGCCAAGGGAGAAATGCGAGAATCCGTTATTAGTAGGAAGCTCCATCATCATCAAAAGCGATGCGATTTGAAGTTGGATGCGATTCTTATTTCTCGGCAGCCTCCCTTTTCAGTACACGAAGTTAGCAGCCACTTCGCCCGCCCTGCACCTACCCTTACAGTCTATCTCTATTATTAGGGAACTGGACGAGGATATCTGCACCGGGCCAACCCCGTAGAGATTGCCGGTGGGTTGGCGGCTTGCGCTGTTCTTTGTCGATGTGCCCACTACTAATCTTTTGACAATTCCCAGACGCCAGGTGTGTCTCTCTTGCTCTTCAAGCCATGTCTCATCTTCAGTTCGTCTCATCGAACATTTAACTGATCTTATGTCTTGTATGTGATCTCCCCATTTTGGCGTCAAGTACGTATTTACTATATCTCCGATTCGTATGTCACGATGCCAGTTTTCTGGGACATTAGATCAGTCTCGTGTTGTGTAATTCATGGCTTTTCTTCTTTCCTTTTCCTGTCTAGAGGCCCAAAACGGAGGATCTGCCATTTAAGTTGGGCAGGGCAGGGGCAGATTATAGCGTATGGAATGCCTACATACATACACTGACTGAAACTGCAACTGCAACTGCATATTAACCCCGCCAGGTTGAGTGCCACCTTATACCTAAACATCAACGTTCAACCCCTCATTAACCGGATCGCAACTACATGCAGGCGCTTTCATACCTACCCATAGGCATATCCTGTACATGCGTCTCACCATGTACCTTCATGTCTGCAGTGCGGGACGCAGTGCGGACCTTCATCTCTAAGGCCCTACCCCGAAGTAGCGCTTGTCGCGTCGCCCGCATCCCAAGTAATTCTCTGATCGTCACACTTCTTGTCCTGTGGCTCTTCGTCGCAATACCCACAGTATCTTGGACCAGTGACATGCATACATACCTTACCGCCCCGAGGAAGGGGTTCTAGGAAATGGCATCTTCCCTGCAACATTTCACATTTCTATAGCACGAAATACTGCCGGTCAGTATTTTCCCGTCTGAAAATCATTTTCATCGAAAGTAGCAATTATGCCATTTTCCGAAATTACCCCCGCGCGTTAAGGCATGTTGATCCTCACAATAGAGCCCGGGATCAGTTTGGCACGACAGCCACAACCACCCATGTACATACGAAGCTACACTCGGCAGGTCCTGGCCCGGAAGATCCACCTTCAGGCGCATCACTCCCCCCATGAGGAACAACCTTAAAGAAGGAGGGTGACATAGCGCCGTTTGTCCCGTCGACCTTTGTGAGGTCTAATACCCAACCGCCGACGATTATCACACCACTCTCCCGACATACCAGGATTCAAAAGATATGATCGTCTCAACTACCGAAGACTGTCAGATCGAGGAGGGAGAAACGACAAGCAACCAGAGCTCCTTGGGCGGAAAGCGGGGGCCGGTGACGAGGATGAGCCCCTTGGAAAGCTCCGTCTAGCACCAGAGGTAAGGTGGTTACGAGGCGCGCATACATGTGTGTCTTGGGACTTCAAGTGCTGTCACATACCGCATACCGTGAATGAGGCAGAGGCATCAGAAACATCTTCTCTGCGGCTTTGCCGTCACATATCTCAGCTCGATGCTTCGTCCTCTCACTGGTCGTCGTCCTCCTGTTCGGCACATGTCGTCCATATATACCCTGCTGCGTTCCAGACACCCTCAACAAATATTTCACCCCTGGGCTCCGCATCTCGGACACTGTCATAACTATTCGCGGCCTCGATGTCTGACTGCTTCTTCGTATTCAGGGCCCCAACTAGTTGTCAGCCAAGGCGCATGATAAAATGGTCTAACCCAACAGTGACGGTACCATAGGTCAGCCTCCTCTATCGGCCTCTCGGGTCTCCCGGTTTCCCTTCGAGCTGTCACGTCGTTGGGAAGATGGGCTGAGTGTCTCGAATACTCGAGTGTGATTCGCCGGTTGCGCCTTTCCACACACACATCCCACCACCCACACCCGAGGGCTGCATGCCATCCAGCCTTTTGGGCATCATCCACTCAAATCATGCACACACTTGGTGGCCTCGCAGAGACACCCTTGCCGCCCCGAGCAAGGCCACCAATGCCGACATGCTTGTCGCAGCCCATCCGTGGTCCCGCGGCTATTCCACCCATGCGTCATCCACCATCTTCCTCTTGACGCGTCCGCGCCCCTATCCTACCTTGGCGAAAACGGTTCCCACATCGCCATCGCGGGGTGCATCATGGGGCTGGTACAGATGCACATGGCATTCTGCGTGAGAGGCTTGAGGGCGTGCGTTATCAATTCCAAGACGCGCTAGTCGTAGTTCTACTTTCTACAGTAGCCGAGGCGGTGTCTCCTCCTTCCACAGTAGTTGGTGGCTTACACGTCCAATGTTCCCATCTCCGAGCCTCCTTGATAGGAATTGATACCGATGTCCAGGGGCCCAAGACCACTCGGCCGTTCCGTGTTTCCACGAGGTATTCAAGCTCCTTGGGTCATAGTGCCTCCCTGTGTTGAAGACGCGAGTTCGGGCAATTCGCCCTTCCTTCGTCATGGCATGAGCGCATCGCCGACAGATAGACATGACATACCCATATCATGGCTACCTACAGTGTCTTATTTGGCACACCAATATGATCCCAGCCATTCCCTTTGTTAGCGGAAGCCTAAAGTCAGCCACCATATCCTAAAACGTCTGCGGTGTGGGCCACACCTTACCCTTGCATAGACGAATCATGAACCGAGTTCCCTCACCCACTTGCACGATATCCCGAACAACCGCCCTCTCTATATGCCTTTCAACCAGGTAGAACCATTCCTCTGTCGCTGCGCCCTTGCGGAACGCCTGTTTTGCGCCCATGGACTTTCATAGCCTGTAAGTCGCTACCTTACGTATTACTTGCTTTTCGCAGTAATTCCCCCGTGGCGCCGCGTTGTCCCCATTATTGCACTTGTCACTATATCCGCATGACTTCAGGGGTCCTAACAATCAAGGTCAGACTCTACTCTTAACGTAAACTTATGAGTAGATTACAAACAGCTTCATGATTCTTGTTTTTTTGGCACCCGGTCATCAATGATTCGCGGAGTCACATCCGTGGTTTCAAGATCGGCCGGAATCCACAGGCGGCCATCAGGCCAAGATCTACTTAGATGCTTTAGCGAGTGCTGCAGCAAGCTGTGTTAACTGTCCACCACATAATGTATAGCCGCTCCTCTCCACTTTTCCATTGGCTGATTGGAATTTTCACAACCCCAGGTTGAACGAGAGGCATCCAGCCTGTGCATAACTACGAGGTCCAGTGTTCCTATCTATGGTAGGGTTATCATCAGAGCCCATTCCCGTTACTTCTGACTCATTTAACCAGCTCTCGTCAGTCTTCCATGCTTCCCGTCCTCTTTATAATCAAGATCCTAGAGGCCGATTTTCTCCGCTGCGGTGCAACAGCTGATCATCCAAGCATAGCTCCCGGCATTCCGAACACGGTAATGTCTCTCCTTGGGTTACATTTAATGATCGCTTCCAAGGATTTTCAAACGCTCGTCTTAACTGCCAGAACTGGGACGCACCTGGGGCGTGGCCTGAACCCCTGCACCATCCTGGACCGCCCTCGAGATATCCCGTGATGCATTATACCCCACACGCGCCCACACTGGGGACCACCCTTTCAACGTAGGCTTACACAGGATATACAAGTCTGCACATGGCCTATAGACGCGGGACGTCCCTTCATCGCACACCCGCTCGGTCACGGATGTACTGCGGCATCGTACGTGCTAGGTGCTCTCTTTGGGAGCTCGACTCCTGTCCCCCGCCACAAAAATCAGGCCATACCTCCTAGGCGTCTGTACATGATCATCTAAACTTCGCCACAGGCTTTCGTATTAGACCTCCCGTCCGCCGCGGCGGCACAGCCATTATGCCCCAAACGAGGGTTACCTCGCCGCTCGGGCGAACTATGCTGGCCAGAGAGGGTGTATAGTCTATATAAAAGACCCCAGATGTGGGCAAGCGAGATGGCGGCTCCCGCGCCACCGCGGTGCGCGCTGATGGGGGAGACAGGAAACACACTACGACATGCCGGATCCGGAAGACGTAATAAGCGGTACAAGCCTACCCTACCCCAGACGTCTGGTGGCCTTCGGTGCATGCATGACATGCATGATGCATCATCAGCTATCGTAGATAGATAGCGCGTTCTCGACGGACGCGCGCTCCCCAGTTTACACGTGAGGTTATCGCAGATTCGTCAGCCGTCAAAAGTGGTGGGTGGCTTCGCTTTTCTTATACCACGGTAACCCGCTGCATTCTGTTGTTTCATCCCTGACTGTTCCATCTCGTACAAAAAGACGACCCGCATGCGCTCTAAACCTTGTCGTCCACGGGGTGGCAACACTTGCCGAAGAGCCGCGCAAAGAAACTTGTTCTCTCACACGCACTCCCACTTTTTATTCTGGGGAACGCGGAGGCGAATCTCCATAACCATATCCTCATGCGGGTGAGTGGATAGTGTTGGAGATATCGTCGACCCGGGCTATTCGATCAGTAAGACACACCCCGCTCGGCGAGGGCAGCGTGAGCAAGAGGCCAAGTTGCTATAGTGTTATGGCAACCTAGACGGACATGCTCGACCCTTCGCGCTTCTGCCTGCCAGCCGTATATCCGGCGACGTTCTAGAAGATCAGCAACTCGTAGTTACTGGTCCCCAGGTCAACCTGTACAGATGGACCTTCTTCGTCGAATCACTCCTCTGTAGACAGGGCACCAAATCACTCCAGGAATTTGGGGCAATCATAGATCATATCATATGACCGAACTGGTCTTCCTATGTAGATAGTAACATGCCACACACAGTAAGGATACGAAAACGGAGTACTCACAGCAAGTGGGAAGCATATGCAAACTCACATAAAGAAGAAGCGGCCCGTGCCATCTGCCAACCTAGGGTAGTTTAACCTAGCAGCTGGAGCGGGCCTAGCCACTACCTACGGGAATCATAGTTACGTGCCCCACTCGAGCGCCCTGTATACTCGAGGGTGTGTCAGCTAGTTAGCCTACCTAGGAGCGAGGACTAAGCCCACTCCGGGCACGCGGGGCCATTCTCCGGGGATGCCGAGAACTTCTTTTCTGACCTCTAAGTTACCAGGCAGGCAATTCAGGGGATGCGTAAGCCAGAGAGCCATCAAACCGGATCGAAAATGCTCACTGGTGTCTCAGGGGGTCTTCCAATGAGTCAAGACTATTCTTCTGATCATGATCTCTCCAGGGAGGTAAGTAGATCGACAAGTAGACGATGCGAGGCCAGGTGACTACGGACCTATCTAGCGTCTGGATAGGTCCGGTGTGGGTGCATGGGTGGGCTCGTATTGGTCGCTAGGCAGGTAGGCGTGGGACCATTTCGTCATTGGAAGGCTTTGGTTACCTGCTCACAGTGCTCAGCCGGCCGGCTGGCCAGCCGTCTGGTGATTTCACGTCTGTCATGGTTCATCAGTTACCTAACCAGGCATTTGCTGACTGACCAGACGGGTGCCTCGCTACCCCTGACATATATCCAGAGCGTCTTAGCCGGATGCCCGCCTACCCTCCTAAGGACGTAAATCATTCTTATGATATCGGTGAGGGCCGGGGTTCTGGTTTGTTAGGTTGCATTTTTGCTCGTTCGTCTCGTCAGCTGCCTGGATCTCCTCACTGTCAACGTTTACTGTTTCGGGTACCTACGGTAGATCGTGGGGGTCTGTTGCGACAGCTGTGCGATAGCAAGTAGAAACCGGTCACGTAGAGTGTAAATTATTGTAGTGGCGTGCATCTAGTAGGACTGGCGTGCGTAGGACTGGCGCCATACTGGCTTGCGTTCGAGGAAAGAGGTAAAGGGGGGGCTGTGTCACGTGAGGTCTCCTCCTCGAGGCTTTGGTGGTTTGTTTGCTGTGCCCGTCTGCCTACTTGCCTATTTGGTTGTGAGGCAACCCTTCTAATTCAACGCCCTGGGACTTTGCTCTTAATCATTTACACAATCGGAGGCTGTGATGTGGAGCTGCAGATGGAAGGTGTTGGATGATAATTACAAGAAAATGGCAGTTTCAGGTCGCACCCCCTTTAGTCAAATGGCCTCGGACATGAGGCAGTATTGGAGTTCGCGTCTAGCCTAGTGTTGAAGTCTTTACCAGTAACGTCATTAATACGTTAATGCTTGCTCTTGTACTAGTTCAATCTTCAAGATTTCGAGTCTAAAGTATGAGTCTATGCTCCCTCTGTGAGGCTTGCTACCTGAGATCATGAACAAGCTTGTAAATGGTGGAGACTTAATATTTCCAAGTTGATCCCCGGATAGCTCCTTGGGGGATAGGACGTTGCAAGTGGAATCTAGCATAGAGGGTCCAACAATTTGTAAGACAGGGTAGGCAAGACTTTGACCAAAATGATTGCGTTTTGATTTGGAGAACTTTTCAGAACAAATAATTCGGTTTAGTAACCATGTGGTCTAGTTATATCGACGGAGCTTTATCACAAAAGGCCACGCACGGACTGTATTACAACAGTTCGAGAATCCTTTGCTACTTGGATCCTTAGTTCATTGTCCCGGCGACCAAGTTCCGGAATTGCCTGCAATTTCTTCGTTTTTTCTACGAGTTTCTTTCGCGATATTGTGGGACGCTCGAGTAATGTCTATATGAGTCAAATTATCCTAAGACTTAATAAGACCGTAGACGTACATCCTTTAGTTCACGCCTCTTGGGAAACGATTGTGAACTTAATACAATTTGGTTTTATGCTGCAGTTCGCTCTAACAGATAGGTGTAGCATACTGCAATCCCACGATACCAGTCTTAAATATGCTTAAGCTTCAACATAATATGCTATTGCTCTTCGGAATAGGATCCGGTTTGACCCGTGTCGAAGTTTTAATAAATGACTCGGTAGTTCCAGCAATTTATTACACGAGATATGCTGCAGTTTCTGCCCATAATCTAACGAAAATGTTACGGCTGGACTTGGTATGATCCAACATGAGCAGCACTACGAGGCCGAAAAGCGGAAAACGTACCGCCCCTCCCGAAAGAAGAAGCGCAAGATCCAGGATAACAAGCGTCTCAGAACGAAGACCTGGTTATTCCCCAGCATAAGTCTCATAACCCCAACGACGACTCCAAGGTCGATGGCGAAACAACGCAAGCTATGAACTAGATGCGGACGCCTAGATCCAGTAACACAGCTTCAGGTGCGGCGCAGTAACATTGAGGACGACAGCTAGCTGCTATATCGAATTACATCAGCTGTTCAGCTTTCCGGAAGCTAAAAATGGAGATCAGATTAGGAATAATGGATGAACTTTTATTATAAATAAGCATGGTAACTTACGAATTTACCTTTTTTCCAGTTATATTATTTGAGAGGCACGGCTAATAGGGAGTATGAGCATACACTCGTGATGACCCTCTGCCGTGAACATCTAGAAGCTCCCTATCTTCGAATCCAGAAGATGGGAACAAGCACTTATAATGGTTCTCTCTGACCGGTAGCTATCTGTCACAGTTAGGCTGATCGCGAGAAAAGGTTGCATAGAGTGTGAGAAGTGATAATTTTCTGACTAGAATTAAGCTCTAGGGAGCTGTAGCTAGGAAGCTCTCTATATACTGTGAACGTGCCGGAACAAGGTTTTTCCGGGGTACTGTGGAGCTTGATGACTGACACAGATACCCCTATTCCACGACACTATCCGTATGGATATATATTCAACATTATAATTGGAATACTCGCAGTTTAGAGTCCGCATTGCCTCTTTGGATACAATCCTCGAGATACCATAGTACGAATATACCATAGTACGAATATACCCCGGAGACCATACCACCCTTGACTGTAGCTACCCAAACTCATCTAACTCTCACCTTCATAATCATCCCATCAACCGGTTTCGATGTGACCTGTCTTGTCTTCATGTCCATCCCGTTAGCCACTGATACAATAAACAGTCTTGGGCATCGCCATAACGCAACTCACACTGTACATTTCCGATACCACTTTACACTGGCCATTCTTGCCCATGATGGGTTCACCGGTCCCAAGCTTAATAAAGTCGTATCGCCGCGCGACGAGCGCAATGATGACGCGCGCTTCGATATTGGCCAGTTCCTGCCCGATGCAATTCCTGGGACCTCGTTCGAAAGGTCTCCAAGCTCCCGCCGGAATCTTGGCGGCATCCTGAAGCCAGCGCTCGGGGACGAACACATCGGCCGTGTCCCCGTAGACGCTGGGGTCGCGCATGATGATGCTGGCACAGTTGTAGATCAACATGCCATCTAGGCAATACTCGCCTGTCGGTGTTTGTACTGTGAGACCGGTTCCAGGCTTGGTCATTCGCCCAGTACCACCGGGTGGCCATAAGCGCAACGTCTCCTTAATGACAGCTGCCGTATAGGTCATGCGATTTAGCAATTCCTCGGCATGCCCTGAAAGCAGTCTCGCACGCACCTCCGAGGGGCTTGGGTCAGGGCCGAACAGTTTATCTAACTCGGCACGTACAGCAGACAGTGCATGAGGCGTACGCGAAAGCTCGTAAAATACCCATGACAGGAGGATGCTGGTGGTATCGTGTCCTGAAAATAAGAACGTACTAATCTGGTCGCATGTCTCCTCGACAACTTCCGGTGTCAGAGGGTTGACATCCTGGAGGCTCAAAGAAAGGATGCTCCGGGACCGGATATCCCCTTCCTTCTGGAGCTTGTCATATTTATTAATGATGGTATGTTTCAAAATGCTTTTTACCCGCTTTGTAAGACGGTTGCGTTTCCACGTCGTCCGGGACACGAGCCACGATGGAAGATTCATCTGTTCGCTGGGATACGAGTAAATAAGATCTCGAAACACGCGTATGAACTCATTGCGGTCCGAGCTTTCCAGATTTTGAGCGCCGAGTTCGAGGTCCATTACGACCCCCCAAGTAATGTCAAAGGTTAGATTTGTCATAAGGTGTAGAAGCGAAAAGTCTTGCCTCGTACTTGAGAAGCCGTCAAGGAGGCCGAGGAAAGTGAAGCCCTTTTCAATGACTAAGGGTAGAAAGCTCATCAAATGCTGATGTGCGAAGCCGACGTTAAATTTTTTCCTAAGCTCCTTCCAGTCGTCCCCCTACGGACACTTGAAGCAAACGTTAGCATTCGTAGCGGCATGCCGTCAAGAAGCCCTTTACTTGCCTGTTTGGACAATATTGAACTGGGCCCGACAAGGTGCACCATGTGATCAAAGATCTTGTTAGTCTTCGGGGGGCTATAGGGGAAGAGTTTTGAGGCTTTAGTTATCTGCTCGGCAATCTCATAACTGCCCACGACAACCAGAGGGTGATCAATAGGCCAGAGATCGATGAACATGATTGGCGGCCGGCCCAGAGAAGCACTCATTGCTGCTAGGGCAAGGTCTGATCTTGTGTTAAAAGCCACGTTCATTGCTTGATAATACGGTCATAGGAGGCTTGGGCAATACCTGGGTGGCTGTCTGGCTTTCCGCGACGGATGAACTCATCAACGGTTTTAAGGTGGCCGAGGCATAGTGAATTTGGCAGTTGAGGGAACTCGGCATACTGTTGGAACCGCTTATGATGAAGTCTGCCGTAGGAGTACGTGGTGAGCAGTGTGATTGCTGCGATGAGCAACGGCACGAGCATTTCGACCACGATTCGGTAGTGAGAGACTGTAGGAGCTTCCTTTGCAAGGGTAGTAAAATATCTAGAAAAATTAAGGAGTACGGTAAGAGGAAATGAAAACCTCTTCCCCGGCGCCGTTAAGATGCCGATGCTTTAGGCTGCGTAGGCGTTACCATAGTTAGCGAAAATTCTAGTTGTCCAGCGAGAAGCTTAGCCAATATTCAATTGTTAAGGCTCGCCGTGGGGTCTGTCACATAAGCATCCTATTCTATCAAGACCGTTGTACAATAAAAGTCTGTCTTGGCGGGATCAAATCGTCCCAGTATCCGGATTGTTAATATGAGGCAGGATCTGAAAATGCAACATAGTAATGGAGTTTACCGGAGGGCATGGGGATGTGGGAAGCGGGTGACATTAAATTGACCATTGTGAGCCGTCAAGCGCCGTTGAGTTATATATGTTTCAACCGCCTTTAAACACCTACATAAGCGCCCCCAGCTCCATCCCACCTTAGACCACGCCAAGAACCGGCTGCCCTTGGGGAATGTGATACGTCTCGCGCTCTTTCAAACTCTGGCCCACCCCCCACAGCAGGCTTTGACTCGATGTTACATGCACATCTTTTGCTTTGCGGCAAAGCAGAAAAACGGAAATGTTATTATGCCCGAAGGTGATAGGTGGTGGACCAGCCACGAAAGCTAATTAATATGTACGCACTACAAACAATAGATGAGAATTAGCCAACAAAGCTATTCCCAAACGTTGATTCAATGTCCCCAATCCACAACCGTCTCGATCCCAAGGCTCACACATGGATCAACGGCCTCTTTGAATCGCTGTGCCACTTGGTTGCCGCTGAGAAAGTTGCAGGAGCTGAGCACGGAAATAGGGGAGAACCGCGCGGTTGGGGAAGCACGATAGGGGTGGCCATTCTTCCTAATTCAAGAAGTGATAGCAAAAATTGCACCACCTCCTGTGCACAGACGGAAGTAATGAGTAGTTCTATGCCCTTAATCGTGATCTATCAACTGCCGCATATCTGTGGAAGCCGTTCTTCTTCGATGTTCCTGTACTCAAGTTAAAGCTATTATGTTGCTACTTTATTCATCGGTAGTTTGTAACACTTAGTCGTTTCGAAGACTCAGTGGACGCCCCTTCCAACCGAATCTCTACTCAAAGTTCTAGATTCGCAGCATCATTTCGGTATACCTCGTACCCTATCACTTACAATGCAACAATGACCTCCCTGAACACTTCCGTGTCGGTTATTTTGGATCTTTGGCATATTGCTGCGGCCATGCCTCCTGATGGTGTCACGCCCAACTTCATTGACCCACCATCCCTAGTCCCCATACCACGAATTGGCCTCTCCGTATTCGTTCCAATGACGCTAGTCTTTTTGGTCCGTCATCTCTACACTCGCGTGTATTTGACTGGAAGCCTTGGATGGGGTGATTATATGTGGGACTTTCCCTATATTGGTCGTATCCTATGGCTACTATGGATATTCATTATAATGTAGTTCTTTGCATCGTTGCCGCTGTCACTATCAATCGCCTTCCTTGTCCACACCAACCTCCTGACATGACCTCAGGACACCATTATTACTTTCTCGGGCCTCTTGTTGCGGAGTAAGTGTCAATACCAGCAAGTGCATAAGCAACGGCTAACCAAGAGGACGATAGGTCTCGACAACCTACTGGGCAGGCACATGTGCGATATTCTAGTTGCCGCCCTCACAGATCGATTCATGCATGTAAGGCGACTACTTGGATGTCAGCAGCCTTTTGGATATTTTGATTAACCCTTGCAAGTTCACTATTCTCATTTTCATTCTTTATACTTTGGGTGCAATGTTTCTTAGGGTGACACTTCTTTTGTTCTCTATCTCCGCCTCTTCAATTCTGTCACTTTGGCACTACGATTGATCTGGCTTGGAATTGCGCTTGTTGTGCCGTTCTCTCTTACCTGCATGATAGTTCTCCTCAGCATATGTGTTTCAGGGGCTGGGTAGACGTGGATAGACATGACTGCGCACGCCAGCTGCACCAGTACACAGTTGCAGATCTCTTTGTTTCAAGGATATTTTGTGCTATTATCCGACATGTATACTGTCATACTTACCAGGGAGTAGATACACAGCTCTTGAGGGTATATTGACTTGTAGGAAGCTAGGAAGTAGTGATCCCACTTGTTGTGGGTGATCCATTGATATAGGGCTTCGGAAAGGAACAACAATCACCCGAAGACCCCAGCTAGGGGTGCCCTTTTCCATGACATATACCCTAGCTATACCATTGTGGCTCATGTCTCTGCTATCACTTGCACCGGAACGCATGGCTGCCATGATGGCTGTGTTCCTGACGGGATTACTGTATGTCATTACTTATTCCCTCAACAGTATCTTTTTCACTAACATTGTCTCTAGCGCTTACGGCTGTTCTGCAGCGGACTAGCTAATCGCCACGGACTGGAGGCTGATGACGCGACCTGGACTGACACCCTGACTTACTTTTTTGGGGTTTTATTGCCCTCTCCTACGTGTGTGCCAAATAGTAGTGCTTACTTAGCCCCCATGGCATTGCCGAAACGTACATCGGCCCAATTTGCAGTTGTTCTCACGCACCCTTCTCTCGGAGACAGATGACGTGGAGAATCCAAGGAGCAGCTTCCTCAGGTCCCTAGCGCGACTATCTCTGGATTGAGAAGGTTTATTAGGAGGGTTGGGGGGGCCCGTCCGCGAAGTGCTGGCATGGACGAGACGTCTACCTTTACGGTTCTCCACTCCGTTGTTCGAGACTATCACGAAAAGTTGAGGGTCATCCACCATATTAGCTTGGAGCGCGTGTCTATATATAGAGGCAAGAGCTCGAATTACTGATATGATCTAGAATTGTGGTTTTTAAATTCTATTGATTGATTAAGGGCAGAAATGTCACTATATATAACGCAAATTGACTTTGACCACTGTTCAATACATGCAACACATTTCTGGTTTTAAGAGAACCACTTTCGCCCATAATAAATAGGCGGACCAGGGCTCAGTCGACACTGCTTTCTGTTCTTTCGGCTCGAGGTAATAAACTGAAGCAGCCTCCTGTTCGAAAAAAAGTAAAACTAAAACTAAAAATAATAAAACATAAACAGGAGGTAGTCTATCGATAATGCCTCTTAACTGTGAACTAATGGCGTAGCTATTGTCTGCAACCTATCGTAAGCCCTACATTGTCTAGTAAAGGACTTTGCGATGCCTTAAATGCAGCCATTGGTACAGCTGGAGTTGGCAAGGCTTGGCTACAAAGGGTCGCTATGATAATTTTGTCAACGGGCCTCGGTTTACGTCCTATATGTCCTATTGACCGATACTCGGAACTATAGTACCACACATCTGGATATTACCTTCGCCGTTCGACGCTTCTTGCATTACTTTGAGCTACCTATCAAGCTACGATATTATGAGAGCCTGACATCACACACACACTGAGGCATTTGCAACTGAAGGAGTAAATTTGTCTGATACCTTTTAAAAGGCCCTAGCTAAGAGAAAGAGGGTAGTGAAGCCTCCTTAATATATGGATAAACAGTTGCACCTGCGAGAAAGTGATACCGAAGGTGGCTGTAGATAATCCTAACTAGGGGCTGGTCTATTGAAGCTAGGACCTAGCTGTTGATCGGCTACTGAGCCT
Organism: Monosporascus cannonballus; assembly: GCA_004154925.1. Taxonomy (NCBI): domain Eukaryota; kingdom Fungi; phylum Ascomycota; class Sordariomycetes; order Xylariales; genus Monosporascus; species Monosporascus cannonballus. Next base: position 268,643 of record QJNS01000087.1, read on the forward strand.
TAGTTTTCAAATATGCGCGCCGTCAACTATACGAGTCAAGTGCTATAGACGAGTTGTTTACTGTTTTCTCAGACATCAACGCCTTAAACGTCACAACATATCGAGCGGAGTCACGACCAACTACACGGGACCCAGCTTTCCAACGTCCGTCCTTTCTCCAATCACAACTTCCCCAGCCACAAGCTTCCCCCCCCTCACTCGGCTTCTCCTTCCTCACGAACCCCTCTTCCCCCTGAAGAACGCGCTAAGCCGTCCCATCATCTGCCCGAGCCCGCCCCTCTCGCTATCGGGGACCAGCCCGCCCCTGATCCAGCCGGGGAGCTTGCGCCGGATCCGCTCGGTGCCGAAGCGGCGGTCCAGCAGCACGATGGCCGCGTAGTCGCCGCGGTGCCGGATGGCGCGGCCGATGCTCTGGTTGACGCCGCGCATGCACGCGTTCTCGTAGAAGTCGCGGGCCGCCTGCTTCGCGGCCTCCCTGGCCTTGGCATCGGGTCCGGGAATACCGGCTTTTTGGGGATTAGAGGGGGGGCGGGTATCGGAGGGATTGGAGGGCTCCGAGAGTCGCTTGAGGGTCGTCGTCTCGACGTACTCGATCCTCGCTTTCCAGTCCGCCGAGTTGATGTTCGGGTACGGCAGGCCCACGATGATGACGCAGCGCCCGAGGCGGTCCGAGAAGTTGATTCCCTCGCTCATCTTGCCCCCGACGACGCTGAGGAGCAGAGCGCCGTTCATCTTCGTCTTCGTTTGCGCCTTCGCCGCCTCTTGTGCTGAAATACTGGTTCTATCTCGACCGGAAACAGCCGCTGTAGGGGCACGGTCGTTGTTGTTGTTGTCGCCCCCCAGGATCGCGCGGGTGTACTGCTCCAGGACCTCGTCGCTGGATCCCCCCTTCGTCTCGCGGAACACCGCCTTCCTGGCCTGCAGCCTCTGCCACACTGTACCGGTAGCTTGCTGCTGCTGCGGCGTCCTGCCGTCCGCGTCGGGACGGTTCCATGCCTCGACCACCTCGTCCAGGTACCCGTAGCTGGGGAAGAAGACGACGACGCCGTCCGGGACCACGGTGCAGATGTTCAGGATCGCGACACCTAGGTCGCGGATCATGGCCCCATCGCCGCGCTTCTGGAAGCTGAACTCGAAGTCCATCCCGCCCTTCTGCGGGTTCAGAGACGCCAGGGTCCAGACGCACAAGTTCTCTGGCGGGATCACGTGGCCGCAGCTGAGTGTCGTGATCTTGTCTGAGGGGAGGAAGGGGAACAGGTGCGTTGTGTAGTCATCAAACGGCGACATGGTGCCGCCCGCGAGGATGACGGCGCGTGCGCTGGTGGGGATGGAGGAGAAGGCGTGAGTGGGCGAGAGGAGGAGGTACGAGAGCTTGATGTCTGGTGGTTGGTGTTGATCCTTTCTTGGGACCTTGTGGTAGAAGATGCGACCTTCCGAGCTGAGGTTGTTGAGGGAGACGAGGAATGACAGGAGAGTGTGGAGGACCGGTGTGGATGTCGTGGTTCGGGCTGATTCGCCGTTCGTTTGAGACTCCGTATGAGCAACGTATCCCTCGATCTTGTACGCCAGTTTCGAATCCTGGATGTACTGGATGAGCGTGTACAGGTTGATCTGGTCGATACCCTTGCTTTTCAGCAGAATGTTTGGATCGACGATCCCTTGCTCATTCTATGATGAATATCAGTTCAATACTCCTATGATCTGAACAGCATCCTATCAACTCTCACCTTTAACTTCAGTGCCCCTTCTAGCCACTCGCTCAACCCGTCTACAACCCTCGCAACCTGGGCCACCATAACTCGATTCTCGCCCTTCAGTTTCTTGCCGAACTTCTTCACGTAGACCGCGAGCATTTGTCTAGCCCGTTTCAGCTCACTCAGAGCAACCTCAGCGGCGTAGACGCTGGCCACCGCGTCCATAATATTGTGGGCCTCGTCAATAATTACGACGTTTCCTTCCAACTTGATCCCCAGTGCATCCCTCGCAGTCTTCTGGAGAAGCAAGGGATAGGGGAGCGTGATGATCTCCGCGCCGGGGATAGCTGTCCTCGAAGAGTAATATGGACAGACTTGCAACTTCTTCCCCAGGTCGAAGAGATCTTCTATATCTGGGACGGAGGCTAGAACGTTGTCGCGGAACTCGTGAGTCTGGGTCAAGTTGTCCGCGTTCGGTACTAACTGGCACCTGTCCTTGGACTTTGGCTGCTGCAATTCGGTGCAACGGTCGTTAATAGCTGATAGACTGCCCAGACGCGAGACCGACGGATTGATACATAGTCGCTGACGAGAGGACAGCGGAACATGTTTGATTTCTTCCGAGTCGGCGGTGGGCTTGCCACCCAAGAGGGATTCGGGGATAGAAGGCGGAAATGCAGGCCGTCGAAGTTCCGAGACAAACTGGCTCAACTGCGAATGCGTCCTTGACGTGTAATAGATCTGTATAACGGTCAGATGCGCGTAAATGGGGGAGCCAGTAGTAGAGATATCAATCCCCGAGGATTCATTGACTAAGAGCAATACCTTGACTTCGCCCCCCTCAAACTCTTCATCATCATCAGGCTTCTGAAGGTTTCCCATGCCGAGTTTCTCCATTAGGGTCTTCGTCTCCTTGCTGAAACTAGGCGCAGAGTCATTCCCGTCCGTTGCGCCTGCGGCATCCCTGTCGGCCAACAGCCACTCGTCCTCGTCTTCTGCGCCTTGAGCTCTTCTTGCAGGGCTGCTGTCATCAATCTTCCGTCGCTTGGCCCCTCTCTGTTCTAGCATTTTCTCCTTGGCCCGGATCCTCGCTAACCGTGCCTCCCTGTCCTCCCATTTCTTCAGCAGCTCTTCTCGTTTCCTCCTCAGCATCTGATTGACGATCCAGTCTGGTTCATCCTTGAAATCCCTGGCTGCGTCTGCCACGGACGTCTCATAGCCTGCTTTCTTGTGGTTGCGCAGCCAGGTCATGGCGGCGCAGATAAGAGAAAGCGATTTGCCCTAAAGTTTGTCAATATGAGAGGGTCTCAATAGGGGAACGGACACATACAGTACCGGTTGGACTCTCAAGGATGCCAACCTGCCCATCGCCTCGCTCAAGTGCATCGTACACAGTCCTCATGAACTGATCTTGTACATCATATGGTGTGAATGGATGATGGAAATCGATTTTATGAAATTCTTCGGTGAGATCCTCCATTGTGATGAATGGAAGTCTTATGAGGGCTGAAACCCGCTTTAGGCCGATTAATAATTATGGTTGTAAAGGTCAGAGAGCGCGGAGTGCATATAGGGGTGTCTTAATGCATCGTCAAAATACAGAACCAGCACTTTACGAGATCTTCGAATTGTCGAAAGCCTAGTAGGGAACCAGACCATCCGAGTAATGGACTTTAGATAATCATTGAGCGAGGTCTGCCAGAAAGGCAACAAGGCATCTCAGGAAGTGATGCTGCACACTTGTACAGAAAGCCGTCGAAAGGTGAAAGCCGATTAGGAACCAATCGGAACTTGGACTTCATAACGAGGATAGATCTCTAGAAGACGGACTACAGAAAGAGGGAAGTTGAGTGCAGATCCAGGTACTTCGGCTGCCGCGTAAGGAGCCGCGTCTACTCTTCTTTTCTGGAACGGAATTTGGCCGTCCAAATCATTTCTCCGTGGTTTTGTAACGGCAACCTCGAAGACGCCTGCGTGTTGTCCTTTTTTGTCTGGCAAATGTTGAGATGGCAAAGCTTGGCGGATTGACTGAAGTGGCTGAATGCAGATGTGGCTGATGACGGCCAGCACTCAAGGTTGTGGCTCGGCGGAGCTTAACGGCTGACTGTGGCTTGACTTGGGTGCCACATAAGCCACAAGCCCTCGCTTCGCTAGTGCACCATCACAACTTTTTTTTTCCCACAGTTGGTGGTGACAGCCAAAAGCATCCAACGTTGGAGTTCCATACTAACCACACAGAAACTCAACTACCCCCCTCAACCACCAGTCGCCATGCCTACCAGATTCTCCAAGACCAGGAAGCTGTATGTCTCTCTATCAATTGATTTCGCTATTTATTGTCGGTCGGTCGTCGCGCAGTCATGTCCATTCGTACGAGGTTTCGTCAGGCTGGTTCAGATCCGTTTCGCCGAGGACGTAGGGTATCGGGAAACAAAAAAAAAAAAAGCAGGGCGGCAGGGAAGAGGTGGGATTATACGGCCATGACAGTAATGTCTGGTTAGAGAGATGTTGGCATTTCCGTGGATCAGCAAGGGGGCTTATTTTCAACGGCAACTGGAAAATCTCCGGCGACGACTGACCAACATGGCGAGTTGGACGATGAGTGACGACCGCTCGACCGGATTCTTATTCCCCGATTACCAATAATCATCCCTTAAATTTGATGGAAGCTAACTTGCTCTTCTCTTCACAGCCGTGGCCACGTCTCGGCCGGTCACGGTCGTGTTGGCAAGCACCGCAAGCACCCCGGTGGCCGTGGTATGGCTGGTGGTCAGCACCACCACCGAACCAATTTGGATAAGTACCATCCCGGTTACTTCGGAAAAGTTGGAATGCGATAGTAAGTCTACCTCGATAATCTACGCGGGAGGTGGAAAGCTTTATACTAAGACGTTCATAGCTTCCACAAGCAACAGAATCACTTCTGGAAGCCCGTCATCAACATTGACAAGGTATGCTCATCTGATACTTCCTGCGAGTTCCAACGTCCACTACACCGATCTATAGTATGATCGATGTAATCAGCGATCCAGCTGGACGCTTTTTTAGTGTCGAAATCCATCCTGGCATGGGGATGTACTGTCCATTACGGCCCGGAGCTTTCTAACTAACACGATTGTGCGCAGCTCTACTCCCTCCTTCCCGCCGAGACCCGTGACGCCTACGTTAAGGGCGAGAAGAAGGACACCGTCCCCGTCATCGACCTCCTCCCCCTCGGCTACTCCAAGGTTCTGGGCAAGGGCCGTATCCCCGAGATCCCGATTGTTGTCAAGGCCCGATGGGTGAGCCGGCTGGCGGAGAAGAAGATCACCGAGGCTGGTGGTGTTGTCCAGCTGGTGGCGTAAAGGGATGCAGTGCGGCAAATGATTTCTTCCTATGAATCAGGGAACACGGGAAATGGATACCTCACGACTGGGTTGGTTGTAACTCAAGAGGAAAAGGCTCCTGCTACCATATAGAGATAGCGGGCCGGCGTCGGCTTTTCTCGAGCATCGCATGGCATGATCGGCTTATATGAATGGGGGTTCAGCTGAGTAAAATTTGCACTTCATCATGATCCAAGCTTCATGTCTGAGGTGCGACTACTTTACTGTGCAATTGAAGAGTCCAGTCGAGGCTTGTGCGTGCTGGTCCTCGGATGCCGAGCCTCTAGCACTGGCCATGACCTTCTAGTTCGAATCTGTATTTGGAGGCCTGGGGGCACGACTGCACGGCTGACATGGCCATCGCTAGGTGAGCCAACTCAGCTGATGGATGCTACCTACTATGATCTCTAGCTCTCCTACGATGACTGGACCCGTACCCGTGCCCTCGATCCGGGATATCCACTGTGCCTTGCCCGGGCCAACTTCGTCTCTTCAGGCCACTGTCAAAAGAAACGCACCAGTTAGCCACTTAGCGGCATCCAAACCCGGGCTTCTAAGTCGATATTCCGGAGTCTTTAAGGCCATCCGCGAGTTCATTGAGAGACTGTTTGAGGACCACCTCTCATCTACCCTCCATTTTAGGCACGAGTAGTGCCATTAGTATACATGTCGATGATTTGCCTACCTGCTGCGAGAAGGGGGTAGAGGCGGTCGCGGGCTTCATGGACGCCGGTCCATCGTCTATGCCGCAAAAGACTGCAGAGAGATAGATAATCGCCAGAGGTGCCCCCATAATCAGGAGTCTGTCCCTATCCCTGTTGCCATGGTTTTGTGGTGCCGAGTCTGTCAGAGCTCGCAGGGAGGTGTAGTGGCCGCCAAAAAAGCGAAGCTGGATCTTGGTTTGGGTGGTAGGAGAGAATTAGGGCAAAGAGACTAAGGTAGAGTGAATACAGTTTAGTTTTGGGCGAGCCGGTTTTACTTTGTGATACGTAAGTAGGTTGGCGGCTGCTTTGATGTTAAAAGCTTCCATTCACAAACTCACCGTAGCCACGGCATAAGCCGCGGTACGCCTTGTGGTTCTTATTAGCGCTTCGAGTAGCACAAAGAGAACAAACGCCTCAAACTCGGAAATTCGTAATAAATCGGGAAACGCAATTGATTGATCCGGTGAACTTGATCTTACTGTCCAACTGTCGGCTGAATCTTGCATGTGATTGAGTCGCAGGGCCTCTTACCGATCTTGCGGGGCACCGCTTATCTAAGGGGAAGTACATGCGTACATACCAGTAGGTACTTAAGAGCTGAGTTAGAATTGGGGAACTGTAAAGTGTGACATACTGTATAACCTCTGACTGCTACCTCCGGCTGTTCTCCAGATAAGCTTGAAAGGTACTTCTCCATTCCGAACATCTTCTGCTCCTGTACAAGAATAACGTGAAGGGACGATAACGTGCTTGGGGAGTCGAGAACCTGAAAGCCCGGAAAGTACCTCGGTGCTGACGGGACGCTTTAGACACCCGCTATGTACACTATGCATATCGGACCCTCCATGTATCGTATGGAAGCTGCTGTTCTTACCTAGGCACTATGTAGAATAAGCGCAGCCCTACTCGTTCCCATAAAGTTATCGATAAAGGCGCCCTGAAGGGGGGGTGGGACCCCATCTGATGGATGTGCCCCCACAAATCTGGATTTTGGACCCCTGGCATTTGCACATAACTCTCGCATTTCGTAATCGTCGCATTTAACTTGCACCATTCAATGATTCGCGGTTAAGGGATTCATCAGTGAATGATGTTATTGCGTTTCGTTCGTCTGGGAGATCTTCAAGTACAGCCCACCACTTACTTACCTTTTTGTACTTAACCACCTAGCTGAAATCCGTAGCAGCTAGGTGCCTGTCAGCCTGCGTCGTATTTCGTATAAGCGCGCACGGATACGCTGCAGCACCCAAGAACGCTTTTATGTCTGTCATCCCGGCTCAGCTGCCACAGCCACTGACCTCTCTCTTCTTTGCCTTTATCGTTACCTGTGTGATTAGCTCATTAATCTATTCCGTGCGTACTGAGGACACCGGAAATCGACATCAACCAGGCACATATCCATCATTATCATCCTCTTGCGCTACAACCGGCGCACCCGGACTAGGACGACTAGATCAGGGACAGACGAGGCTTATCGAGAAACTCAACTCAGCACCTTTCTCCCTTTCTGCCTAGGCTAGCCTGATAGAGCTAAGATACGGTAGCGTGAACCTTGACTCCCATACATCATACCTTAATCCATATCCATACTTATCTATATCTATATCTATATCTATATCTATATCTATATCTATATCTATATCTATATCTATATCGATATCCATATTTATATCTATATCCATATTTATATCTATATCCATATCCATAATCCGCGGACTGCCGTATCCATAATCCCATCCGTCCGGTCCAGCCCAGCGTAGCCGGCCATCATATATCCGGTCGCAACAGCACATGTCTCGTCCCTCTTCTTTTTGTCGGTTTTAGATGCTACCCAATCAAAAGTAAGCACAAGCCTCATCTCCGTCCGGCTTTTAGGTCCATTCGCCAGGGCGATAATACACCTTCGACTTCGACCTACGACTACGTCTAATCTAGAATCTGACTATCCAGCCTACCAACATAATCTATCTGTGGTTTGTAACTGGTTGCCTGTTCTATTCTTACCTATTTACCGTAATCTCATCGTCCAGCCGATGCGTCACCAGGTCTAAGTTTCTCCGGGGACGCTACTCGGCTATACCGACCTTAACCCTTTGTTATTCGACAGCCCACCTGAACAACGGACCGCTCAGCTTTGTTTATTTCTGGACTCGTCTCTGCTAGCAAGCTTGGCCTTGCCGCTAACGCTCGCCCCCTGCTGCCAGCACCAGCCTCTCCGTCTGAAGCCGACGAACGGTGTCGCAGCGATTCGGTGGAGCTGGTCCACCCCTCCCTGTCCAACGTGATCCCGCCGAGTGGGCTACATCGGGTCCCCGTCCTGTCGGGCAGAGCCCCTCCGCGATGCCCCCCTCGGAAGAACCATCTACGCGTCGGCGCGTCAGCAAGAAGCTCCAGAAGAGACGGAAAGAAGCAACACACCAGCTCACCATGGAACTGCCCGAACGGCTCAGGGACCACGGCGAAGATGCCGAGGAGGACACCATAACGCCCCCCCAGGGTCCCCAGATGTTCATGAACATGAACCAGTCAATCTTTGGCCTGATCGCCGCCGCCAGCTCGACCGTCGACTTCAACGACCGGTTCGAAGGCCAGTCGAGCGACGAGGAGGATGATGCGGGAGATGACGATGCTGTACAGCGGCGGATGAAAGGCAAAGAGCGGGAACATGTCGCGCAGACGACCGTGTTGGGAAAGGCCGCGTCCGGAAAGGAACAGGCCGGGAGACATCGTAGGAGGATATCCGGGCAGCTCCTCCGATCTCTGCCGCAGCTTCCTCGACTGGCGACGCGCTCTTTATCGAAACGTTCCTCGAAGCTTAAGGGTTCTCGCGGATCCGACGAGAGTATCGGCCATGAAGGCGACGCCGAAGCACCCGAGTCCCCGCAGACGACCGAGCCTCGATTCCCCAGGATCGAAGTCACCAAGGCTGACCGAGAGGGAAGACGTGCGCCGGTGATGAGCAGGATATTAGAAGCGAGGGCGGAGATGTCGTCGCGACCGAGCTTTGACCTGGAAAGGGTGTCCGGGGACCGTCGGAGAGAAGACGGCGACGCCAACGAAGGTGGGCCGAGTGCGCTTTCGCGGAAGCTGAAAGAGATCTTCGAGTTCGAAGAATTCGAGGAAGTCGTAGAAGGTACCCATATGTCCCTCAACCCAACTGATGGCCTCTGGCTGACTGACTGTGTCAAGAATATCCCTGTTGGCTGCTGCAGAGCGTCCTCCTCCAGGGTTATATGTACATCACATCAAAGCACATCTGCTTCTACGCCTATCTGCCGAAGAAAGCTGTAGGTGGTATTCGTCGAAGCGGACACCGGTCCCTGCTAATATATGATGACAGCACGAAGTCGCCAAGTCGGGGTATTTGTCGAAGAGCGGCAAGCGGAATCCAAAGTACAACCGTTACTGGTTCCGTTTAAAGGGGGATGTGCTGGCTTACTACCGCGACGCATCTAACCTCTACTTCCCGAATGGGCAGATAGACCTCCGCTATGCCATCTCGGCCAACATCACGGATAAGGACAAGGACGGCCTCCACTTCACCGTCGTCACGCATCACCGAACTTACTACTTCCGGGCGGACAGTGCTCCCAGCGCGAACGAATGGGTCAAGAGCTTACAGCGGGTCATCTTCCGGTCCCACAACGACGGGGACAGCGTCAAGATTTCCTTGCCCATCGAGAACGTGCTGGACGTCGAAGATAGCCAGATGATCGAGTTTGCGGATACCTGCAAGATCCGCGTGATCGACAACGACGAGACCTATGCCATAGACGAAGTAAGCCGCCCTTCCGACCCCTGTGTGTTAGGAAACTTCTAACCTGGCATCCGCTAGTATTTCTTTTCCTTCTTCAGCTTCGGCAAGGAGGCGATCAACGTCCTCAAGATCCTCACCGACGACGCATCAAAACAGCAGACAAGGGAAGCAAATGCCGTGTTGGCCACCCCGGACGAAGGTCAACCCGCTTCCCCGAGGAAAAGCTCTACAAGTATAGGACGCGAGGGAAGCCCCTCTCCCAGTAGCGGAGCTAGGTCGCCAAAGCTCCGCGAGAGTGTTAGAGCCACCCTGTCTCCAAAACTACCCGAGTCCAGAAGCCCGAGGGCCAGCGCGGACTTGTCTCGTAGTAGTTTCGACCCGTTAGGAATCTTCGCAAGGAAAAGTATGGACCGGGAGACCGTCTCTCCGAATACCCATCACCGCCGTAGTTTCAGCGCTGGCAGGTCTCTGGGCGGGCATGGCCGCCCAAGCGAGCAGCGGACGGCATCGGACAAGCACGAATCGTCGGAATCGTTTATCCAGTCTTCCGAGGAACCTAGCGGAATGTCCGCTCTGATGGAATCTTCGAACGAGGATCCTTCGGGCAGTCAGATTCTGAGAGGGAGTGAGGTCTTCCATAACCCTACGATACGCCGCACCATCTCGGATGCGAGCGTCACCCAGAAGAAGAGGTCGAGCAGCAGGCATCGGCTCTCCCGCAAGCCCGATGATGTGTTTCTGACCTCGCATGTAAGACACGCCGCGGCTATGGGGCAGCTCGGCACCGGGGTTACCGGAGGAGGCCACGACCAAGTGCCCCCCGACACGCCCACCCTCCAGAACCTGGTCAAGATGGGGGCGTATCCGCTACAGCGAGCCGGTTTATTTGCGAATTACCTAAACCAGACTAGCCGCCGCATGAGTAATCTCCTCGCTACGGAGTCGATGGGATACGTCGAAAAGGTGTCGGGCATGTGGAAAGGAGGCCGCAAGCATTATCATGAGCAGCCAGGTTTAAAGACAGACGACGAACTTGACGACGAGGACGAGGACGCCCAGGTTGCGACCGCCACGGACCGCTTCCGCGCGCATTTTGCCCTTCCGGAAACAGAGAAGCTCCAAGCTACCTACTTCGGTTTCCTCAGCCGCGTGCTGCCGCTATACGGCAAGATCTACATTAGCGACCGCCACTTCTGCTTCCGCAGCCTATTGCCCGGGACGCGGACGAAGCTAATCTTGCCCCTGAAGGATATCGAAAACGTCGACAAGGAGAAGGGGTTCCGCTTCGGGTATTCTGGCCTGGTCGTCGTCATCCGCGGCCACGAAGAATTGTTCTTTGAGTTTAGCCAGGCGGATGTGCGGGACGACTGCGCGGTAACGCTGCTCCAAGGCCTCGAGGCGGCGCGCTACCTCCGAGAGTCGACCATTTTAGACAAGGGCGAGCAAGAACTCGCGGACGAGGCCGTCGCGGAACGAGACGCGCTGCAAGAAGCCCGCCTCCAACTCAATCCGGAGCATGACTTGAAGCTACCAAAGACCGCATCGACGCTAAGCGACTCGTCGTCGCCGACGATACTCTTCGACGATCCGAAGGCGTCGTTCCTCAACTTCAAGCCGGCACAGCCGATGAAGGTTACCTGCCTCACCATCGGTTCGAGGGGCGACGTCCAGCCGTACATCGCCCTGTGCAAGGGACTAATGGCAGAGGGGCACAAGCCTCGGATAGCCACCCACCTCGAGTTCAAGTCGTGGATCGAGAGCCACGGAATCGAGTTCGCGCCGGTCGAGGGCGACCCGGCGGAGTTAATGCGCATCTGCATCCAGAACGGGACGTTCACGTGGGCATTCCTGCGGGAGGCCAACTCAAAGTTCCGCGGGTGGCTAGACGAGCTCCTGGTGTCGGCGTGGACGGCGTGCCAGGGGTCGGACCTGCTCATCGAGAGCCCGAGCGCGATGGCGGGGATCCACATCGCCGAAGCGCTGGGGATCCCGTACTTCCGGGCGTTCACGATGCCCTGGACGCGGACGCGGGCGTACCCGCACGCGTTCGTGATGCCGGAGCACAAGATGGGCGGCGCGTACAATTACTTCACGTACCTCATGTTCGACAACCTGTTCTGGAAGGCGACGGCGGGGCAGGTCAACCGGTGGCGCGCCGCCACCCTCGGCCTGCCGCCCACGAGCCTCGAGAAGCTGCAGCCCAACAAGGTCCCCTTCCTGTACAACTTCTCCCCCTCGGTCGTCGCTCCGCCCCTTGACTACAGCGACTGGATCCGCGTTACGGGCTACTGGTTCCTCGACGAGGGAACCGCCTCCGGCTGGACCCCGCCCGACGACCTGCGGCGGTTCATCGAACAAGCGAGGGCTGACGGCAAGAAGCTCGTCTACGTCGGCTTCGGCTCCATCATCGTCCCCGACCCGGCCAAGCTGACGCAGGAGGTCATCGACGCCGTGCTGCGGGCCGACGTGCGCTGCGTGCTGAGCAAGGGGTGGTCGGACCGCCTGGACAAGGGAGACGGCAGCGGCGCGCCGGCAGCAGTACCCGAGGTCCCGCTCCCTCCCGAGATCTTCCAGATCAAGTCGGCGCCCCACGACTGGCTGTTCGGGCAGGTGGACGCGGCGGCGCACCACGGCGGCAGCGGCACGACGGGTGCCTCGCTGCGCGCGGGGATCCCGACCATTGTGCGGCCCTTCTTCGGCGACCAGTTCTTCTTCGGGGCGCGCCTCGAGGACCTCGGCGTCGGCATCTGCCTCCGCAAATGGGGCGCCGGCGCGTTCGCGCGCGCCCTCTGGGAGGCCACGAATAGCGAGCGCATGATTGTTAGGGCTAGGGTTTTGGGGGAGAGTATCAGGAAGGTTGGTTTACTCCTTTTTTTTTTCTCCTTTTCTTTTGATTCCTCGTTTCATCCTCCTACATTCTTATATCAAGCATCCTTTCTCATTTTCTGGCTGCCATGTTCCCATATCCTCCCCTTTCGTTTGTGCTTCTCCTTCACCTTGCTCAATGTGCCTTTCTCAAATCACGAGACGAGACGGAACCGATGCTAACTGAACACAGGAAAACGGCGTCGACACCGCCATCCAGTCCATCTACCGCGATCTCGAGTACGCCAAGAGCCTGATCAAGTCTAAGGCGGGCAAGAACGCCGCGGCCGCCCAGGCCAACGCCAATGCTGCCGGCGCTAGCGGCCAGGGCAGCACGGACGGCGTCGCGTCGGCAAACACCGACGACGATGATGAGGAGGAGAGCTGGACGTTTGTCGGGGGAGGCAGTGGCGATGACGCCCTGGAACAGGAGCTTGCCGCCAAGAAGGGCGGCGTCCTTAGCGGCAGCGAAGCGGATTCCATTAGCAGTCTCCCTGGTGGTGGTGCAAGTACTACCCCTACCGCCGGGAACGGCAATGCTGGTGCGACGAGCGGGAGGATGGCCCTCGGTTCGAGACTTCTCGGCGGGGAGCGAGGAGGCAGCATGAGCAGCAACAACAGCAACAAGCCCACCATCGCCGCGAGCTCGTAGGAAGACTCGTCGTGCACGGTCGGCTAGTATCGGGGTCTCTGCGGCTGCGTCTCGGTGGTGGAGTGTCTCCTGGATGTCGTCATCGCGTGCTGGGACGCCCGTGTTGGGTAAATGAATGATTAAAGCAAATCACCCTCCTGCTCGCGTATTGGGCGCGAGAAGAGAGGGCGAATATCGTTACGAAGCGTCGGGTGATTCATGGAACTCGGCTTATGAAGTGGATGGGGCTGGGTCAGGTCAGTTGGACTGACTGCGGCATACGATGGGAGGGACATCGATCGACTCCTCCACCTTTGCGAAAAGCAGAAAGAGTCCTTACAAGATACGACGGTATAGGCGAAGAGTTGTTTGGTCTTCTCCCCCAGGTTTCCGGGTTTTCCCTTTCTGGTTTACTGTAATGACGCATAGACAGAGCGGTATACTTCTTGTCTTGTTTACGGGGACCTGCTTTCCATTTCTCTTTATGACGGGGTGTATCGGCCCGCTCTCGTCCCCCTCTCCTTTTGTTTGGCTATATTATCATCGGCATAGCCCGGGGGGGGGCCGCGGGGGCG